>JAOTRH010195214.1:0-11472 GCA_034768845.1 Heliamphora exappendiculata
TGTATGTGACGACCCTCCGATTCTGTCAAACCCTAGAAAAAAACTAGGAACCTTGAGCCTTGGTACGCCAGGCAGATCTCTATCTTTTGTATTAAAGTAAAAAAAAAAAGAAGAAAGAAGAAAGTAAAGAAAATCTCCCCCTTTAATATTGGTATTTTGTCTCTTTTGTCCCAATTTTTTTTTAATTTCTAGGATTTTCAAATTGTCTAGGATTTTTTTAAAATTTCTAGAATTATCTCAAAATTGTTGTTCAATTTCTATAATTTTTTAAATTTTTTTCTAATTTTCTAGGATTTTATAAAATGTTTTAGGATTTTCTAAGATTTTTCAAAAAATTTTCTAAAAATTTGCCCCAAGTTTCTACAATTTTTCTTGATTTTCTAAAATTTTCTAAATTTTTTTTAAAGGATTTTCTAAAACTTCTTCAAAACTTTCTAAAGGTTTTTCAAAATTTTCAAAATTTTTTTAGAAGTTTTCTAGAATTTTTCTAAGATTTTCTAAAAGATTCCTAAGATTTATCAAAATTTTTAGAATTTTCTAAAAATTTACTCCTAGGATTTTTCAAAAATTTCCAAAAATTTTCTAAAGTTTTTTCCTTCTTCAAAATTTTCTAGGATTTTTCAAAATTTTTCCCAAAAAAATTCTTCTAAAATTTTCTTCCCTAAATTTTTCTATGATTGTGTAACAAGTTTTGACAAAATTGCTTTTTAATAAAAATTATCCCTTTAGTTGTTATATTCCAAAAAAAAATTCAATTTTTTTTTCTTTTCTCCTTAATTTTTTTTATACTTTTCACTAAAATAATTGCCTCTTTTATTATTTGTTCAAAATTCTAGTGTCCCTACTATTTTAATCTCCACTACAATGGTCCCTACACTAAGACATCGACTTCACACCATCATCAAGATAAAACACCACTCATCACCATTCATCATCATAAATCAAATCATCATCATATCATCAGAGGGATCCTAGGCATGCGTCTACGTTTCACACATCATAAAAACATGCTTTTGAGATAATAGGAATATGTAACCTACCGAGGGTCACTGACGAGAGATACGGTGATCAGGCTCCCAGGGAAGAACGTCAGCAGCAATCGCGTCGGCAGGAGACTCATAGCGTCTCATCCCGCGGTAGACAATGCGATGAGGAATTGGATCGTAGGTGTGTGGGTCAAAAGGTGCTGGATCACCCTATCTAGCGTTTGGATCCAGAAAATCAGCCATCTCAGCCTCAGCAGCAGCATGTGCAGCCGCTTGTGCCTCAGCAGCTGCCCGGGCCTCCTCATCGGCTGCCTGGCGAGAAGCACGCTCGGCCTCAAGTAGGAGAGCATCCATCGCAGCACTCGACTGCGTAGCAGTGACCCCGCTGGCAGGGAGACTGGTGGTCGTATCCCTGAGTGTTCCCATGGAGGAACTCTCAACAGTCGCGGGGCCCCGTCGTGCCCCTAAGTCGTCATCTCCTTGACCCTGGCCCGCCATAAAAAGGAACAGGATCACAAATAGGAGAGTGAACATCGTGAGAGAGGTGAGAGGTAAGAAAGAGTGAGGAAAGGGAGCTTAGAAGCTTGGAAGAACAAGAGAGAGCAAGAGAGAGTTTGGGAGCGCCTAGAAGCTAGAGAGAGTGAGGAATGAAGAATCAGGCACTTTGCGCGTCTTAAAGGACTGGACACGCGTCTCAAGTTGGCGGCTGCCATATCTCATGTCGGCGACCACCATGTTTCCCAAACGTCACATGGTGACCGCCATGTCAGAGGAATTTCACCTTGGCGACCGCCAGGTTGCCAAACGTCACGTCGCTTTCGTTTTGGCGACCGCCATGTCTGGGTATCATTATTACGTTTAGGGGCTGTTTGGGGTGGTTTGCTATGATTTTGCTTTTAGTTGTAGGTGATTTACTAAAAAAAATATTTTTAAAAAAATAGAAAATAAAAAAATATACATAAATAATTTTATTTTCTTATGGTGTGTTATTTGTGTTTTGTGCATATTGAGTTTATATGTGTTATTTTGCAAATATGATAATAATTAAAAAAAAAGTTTTTCTTCCCTTCAAAACTTTTACTTCTCTAAATTCTTTATTTTGTGTTTATCTTGCTCCTGATAAATTTATTTTTAATTCATAATTTTGCTTTTAATTATTTTTATCCTGTACCTCGTTCCGAATTTTTAGGTCTTAACTCGACCTTTTTATTCGTGGTTCATTTTTTGATAAATTTAATTTTAAACCGTAATTAGGCTTTTAATTATTTTTATCCCGTACCTCATCCCGAATTTTTAGATCTTAACTCGACCTATTCATTCGTGATTTTCATTCCAATAAATTTAATTTTAAACCGTAACTAGGTTTTTAATTATTTTATCTCATACCTCGTTTCAAATTTTTGGGTCTTAACTCAACCAATCAATTCATAATTGATTTTCTAGTTAAAATAATTTCTTGGATCTTAACTCGATCCTTTTAATTATTTTCCCCAACCGAGTTCTTAGATCTTAACTTGATCTTTGATTTGTTTGCACTCCATTTAGATCTTAATTCGATCTTTAGGATTTGTTCGATTATACCAGCATCTGCACCATGTTAACATTTATATCGTGCTACATTTTGCCTCATATTTTGTATTTTTCCATTTTGCCCCATGAACTACGTTTTGGTCTGATTCCTAGCAAAAGGAGTACGTAGGCAACTCGATGAAAGTTCAAGTACGACCAACATCATATGAATGCTTATGTGTTTGTGGCCTAAGATTGATGGTTCGGTCAAAAAGCTGCTGTCTCTGGATCTTTGATATAACTTGTATCACGTGTTGCTATACGAGTCATATCAAAGAGGGGCAACTTTAGACACCCCAATTTGACCCCACTCAATCTTAGGTGGATTCGATGATGAAAACAGGTGAAACAAGTGCTTCAATTCGATCCTCAGGAAGTTATCCAAGCTCGAAATTTGAACCTTAACCATCAAAAACCTTCAAAATCGATAACTTGTTGTCCAAGCAATTCCCAAACCTGGCGACCGCCAACCCCATTGTAGCGACCGCCAATAGAACCTTGTGGAACCTTTTCCAACATGGCGACCGCCAACCTCAATATAGCAACCGCCAACTAACATTGTGGCGACCGTCAACTCCAAATGGCCTGACGTGTCCTCAAAATGTGGCAGCATCTCATTGGCTGAAGAACTCTATAAATACCGTACCCCTGGTACGTTTTTTAGGACAGAATTTGAGTGTGAGGTTTTGAGAGTGAAGCTCTGCCTCGACGCCGAGCAATTCCGAGCCTCGACGCCGAAACCCTGCTGAAATACCGAGCCTCGAACTTCCTACATTGAAGTCTTGCTTGGATTACCACCCGAGGTTTGACTCATTAAAGCACATTCCCTACTTGAGGATTCCTACACAATCTAGGTATTTCTTTTTAAATTCAATATTAATTTGCATACTTCTTTCATTTGTGTAGTTAATTTTATTCTTTTCTATTCAATTCATTTCATTTGGTTCAATTTTTTTGCTTAGTTTAGTCTCTTTTAATTAATTGTTTAGTTTACACATTGCACACATAACACATTGTAACATTTTTATTATTTTCATTAAATAGTATAAATATGTCTTAACAATTACAATTAATTAATATTGTTAATTGTTATAATAATTCACTTACCTACATATGGATGTAGTTACCAATACTATGTTCCTAATTGACAATTAAAATAGTATAGTTCATTTTATTTTTCTTTTTATATTCCATTACTCTCTTTCTCTTTCAATATAGTTTAATTTTATTTGTTAGTATTAGTCTAATTTTTTAATATTTATTTTTCTTTTTCTTTTATTATTAGCTTAATATTCTTTCATTAGTCTTTGTTTTTTTTTTTTGCTTTCTTTTTTCTAGTAGTGTAATTTTCTTTTATAGTATTTAAATTTCTTTTTCTTTTTTTTTTCTTTAATGCAGTTTTGATTTTCTTTTTAATATCTCATTTTATTTTCTTTTAGACTAATGCTTCATTTATTTTCTATTTCTCTTTTTTTTTCAATAGCAATGTAATTTTCTTTTGTTTATTTTCTTCCCTTTTATTATCTAGCTTTATTAACCTCATAATGTAGCACTTTAATTTATTTAATTATTAACTTTAATTTTCTTATAAAAATCCCATTTAGCATTTCTTCTCTTCTAATACTAATACTTATAGAATTTTATTTTCATTTTCCTTTTATAGCTTTATTTTCTTTTATCCTTCTTTTTCACTTATTTCATTAAAATAAAAAACTACAAAAAGATTTTAGGTTAATTTTCATTTTTAAGTAGCTCATAATTTTCTCTTTTATTCCATTATTATTTTCATATTATTCTATTTTCTTCTTCTTTTCTTTTATTCCCTTTTAAAAATGTAAAATGTAAATAATTAAATTTTCTTTTATTTTCAAAACCTTCATTTCTTTTTATTAAAACCTAAAAATCACAATAAGCTTTCTAACTAGCTTTTATCTTTTAAGTGCTATCTTCTTTTATTTTCTTCTTATTTGTTTTTGCCTCTTTTAAAATATAAAATGTATATAATTATATTTTATAAGTATTTTTCTAACATTTTATTTTGGTTTAATCAATCTTTTGTAAAACTTTCTTTTTATTTCTTTCTTCTACACATCAAAACTTCAAATATTTGCTTGTTAATACAAAATGTTTATTGTTTTGATTAGTTTTTAACATAGAATTTTTACAATACTTTCTAACTTTGTAAATAATTAGATAACATGCATATTGTATATATTAATTTAGGATTTAGTTGCCTTGCTTAAAAATTTGTATAGTTTATTTTCATTTGCAATCCATGTTTGGGTAATTTTGGTAATTTTATGCATTTTTAAAAAAAACCAAAGCATGTTAGTTTAGGTTGACTAAAAGATATTGCATGTGGTTATATTTCATGTATACTTTAGATAGAAATTGCATGCCATTTGACTTAGAATTTTATTCCTTTTATTTGCTTTGATTTGGAGTGCTATGTACATATTTATGTATTTTCTATACTTGATTTTGAATGTTCTCTCTTTACCCAAATTTTTTTTTATTTGCATGCATTTGAAAAATTCTATTAAAAAACCAATGATGATTAGTAGAGGCCAACCTTACGGTTGGGCGAACGGGATGCCTAACACCTTCTCCGATTCGTACCTTAGCCCCCGGACCCTCTTTCTCTGGTTAAACGTTTTTAAGATCAGTTAGCTTTTTTTTTCTTTTTTTTTTTCTCAAAAAGTAAGTGACGACTCTATTTTCAATAAAAGGAGATTTTCAAAAGTTAATTTTCAAGGTGTTAAAGTATTTTTTAAAACATCTTTGAATTTTTTTATTTTTAACCCCCAAATTCCAACGCCACAACATCGAGTGTAAATATCACATGATACAAGAGATCATACAAAAATGTGACGTAGCTGCGAACAAGATTACGTTAGCAGGTAATCTTGCAAATCCTTTTACAAAGAATTTATCAACTAAGACTTTTGATAGTCATATAGAGGGTATAAGAGTTAGATGTATAACAACAAGATTTTGAGTATAACTAAAAAATTGTCAATGATGTATACTAAAAATCTATTTTTAAATTTTTGGTGTTTAATTTTATTTATTAGTAAAACTAGTTTTTTTATTTTATGAGAAATTTAATGAGCAGATGTATGTGTTTACATTATTTATTTAATATTGTGCATATGTATTTTTTATTTACATAGTATTTAATTTAGTGTGTAGAGTTCAGCTTACACACAGAAGACCAGATTATCAATTCTTGTAGAATATAAGTTTTTGATTTACAATCTTAGAAGAAATTACGCACACTATCAGTGGAACTGTATCATAATGTTTTAGTAGATCTGTCTTGATTACGAAAAATAGTAATTATTTTGATAATTGTTTCGACTCATTGTGTTAATACATTTTGTGTATATTGAACAGAATTACGCTAGGGTAATTAATTTTATGCTGACTATATAAATTTATTTATATCACATGAATATTATAAGTGCTTATACTCTTAATTTTGAAATAATTGTTAAACATGTATATTTAATATTTGATATGTTGATTCATTAAAATGTGCGAACTTTTATGTGTTAATAATCCTAGTGAATTGGATAACACTATTAATTATATGGTGGATATTAATTATTAATAGAATTCACGTTATGTGATCGAGATTGATGATACTCCATTAAGGAAGCTTATAAGTTTTGACCGTGCCAAACCCTGCAAGTGAATTATAATTATAATCCAACATGTCAAATAATTTAAACGGAAGGCTTTAAGGATATTTTGAATAAGCCAATTAAATAAAAATGTCAGTATTTTAATTTAATCGACGGGTATATGTAGTTTTAACGTGGAAGAGAATAAATAAGTATTTAATAATAGGAGCTCGAATATTTTGATTGTAAGAATAAGACAAGAGTGCAATTATAATTTTAATTGAATGAAATATAAATTATATTTTTATGAAATTACTTCTAAGTTGAAGTAGAATTTTATAATTACATTAGGAACCCACATCTTATTTACTCTATAGGTCCCTGTTGTACCATATAAAAATGCAGTTATAAAACCTAACCCAATAATTCAGTCAATTGGCTTTAAGACTAGGGTTTTCACATCTCTAAAAACGTAAATCTAGTCAATAAGGGTTTGAAGAACACGAAAAATATAACGCATACTACAATCATATTCTTGGTATTTCGGAATACAACTGAAGACTTAATTGGTGAATTGACTGCTAATCAAAAATCAGAGCAACTTGTTGATTAAAGATTGTTGTAGAAAATGAAATCAAACCAGATAGATTTTAAAGGTATAATTCTTTACTAACTTTAGGAGTTATAGTGCATTTATATTTTTGATTGTTTGATATCAAAACAAATTATCTAGAGTCTATTTCGACACTTGTTCATTCGAATTTTTTGACTCGATTCACGTGCACTATCATTGTATTATGGGATTTTGATCCATCAGATTCAGTTTTAGCTAATGAGACAAGCAAAGAATGGACAACCCAACTCGGGTCGGGTCGGGTCAAACGACCTAGTTTGGGTCAAGTCAGTTTGTCACTATAAATGGTAGAGAAACAACAATCAAGGTACGTATTCACACACATAAAAATATTCTAATCTCTTGAAACTCCCCCTGGATATTTCTTTTTCACTTTACAGAAAGCTAATCTAATCGTCAGAGGGCTCTCCGGATGAGTAACCGGTGGGGCATCTCTAATCCCATTCTTGTGCAGGAAAACGTGGATGACATCTAGACATTCGTTGGTCAGCGAGGACGGGACCAATAGATTCTCATCACAAACTTATACGATTTGGCGTCGTCTATGGAAAATTTACAAAGAATGCCTTCATGGAGACAAGCCTGGAAAACCACGCTTACAGTAACTAATGGAGAGATCACATTAGGCCCTACTCAGAAGTTTCACGTGCAAGCCATCACGTATGGAGTCACCAAGGAGGGAGGAATTGAGTTTACTCTAAAATCCATGTTGGTGGATTAAAAGTAAATTAAAGAGAGGAAACCACTAACGGGAGCTCCTATTGAGCCACGCCATTCGAGAGAGAGCACCCTCCCCATTACTCTTTGCAACAGATGGTAGAACAATACCAGGACGAATTAGATAGGCATGACTAACAGCTGGCTAGGCTACGGAGGGAGTTGCGAGAGACCATAGACCAAACACATGCACCATAGCCCCAGCCACCCCCATTGCAGGCCAACTAAAGTTCGAGGGCACGAACTAACCTTGAAAAGTAGCATAGGAAGTGGCTCCGGATAGAACTTGTACGTCCGGTACCAAGAGGCTAAGGTTGGGCCTGACACAAATTTCGAGCAACACTCACGCTGAACAATAGCTCTGCGAGTGATGAGGATCGATCCAAATGGAGGAGCACCACATGGAGGATCGGAGACTAAGAAGGATGACTGAAGAAAAATTTGAGACAATGGCTCCACCTCCAACTTAAAGGAAGGCTCCAGCCCCCCTCTAGGAGATCGACAAAGGATGTAACACAACAAGATCTAGAATAGATCTCGACCTCGTCTTTTACAACCAAGGTGGATGGAATGCAAATGCATGAAAGTTTAAGACTCTCATATTCAACCTCTATAATGGAAAGATAGACCTGGTGAGTCACATTAAGCACTTTAGACAAATGATGGCGTTATGGAACAAGAACGACACCTTGATGTAAAGGGTGTTCCCTTTTAGTTTCAAGGATGTTACTCTTAGGTGGTTTGATAACCTCCTAATTGGTTTAGCTGGAAGCAGAAAAAAGCTGGCCGAGCTCTTTGTGATGAGGTTCATCACCAACAGCAAGCAGCCCATGAAGATTGAATCACTTCTCAATCTTAGAAAGAGGACGAATGAAACCCTAAGAGTCTATGCTTGACGATATTGGAAAACATTCAACGACATTGATAACTGCAATGAAAAACTCATTCAAGCTCGTCTTGGATAAGATCCACAAACTGAGGTAGTCTCTGGCTAAGTTGCCAAAAATTGGTACGGTTGAATTGATACAAAGGATTGAGCAATATGTAAAGCTAGAGGAAGACATGAAGGGACCCACTGCTAAGGTGCCAGTGCAGACCAAAGACAGTTGAGCATATAGGAAAGACAACATAAAGGCTAAGAAGAAGCTTAGGAAAGAGGAGCCAAAGGCCAGTTATCAGGTGGCGAACACGGTGTTCAAAAAGCCTATATATAAGCTCCTCCCTTGATCAAAGATAAGCCATGTTTCACTCGACCACCCAAGATGATGGGGGACCTAAGCAAAAGAAACCAAAAGCAACGATATTCTTACCACAAGGACCACGGGCACCTCACCGAGAATTGTCGAGCATTCATAGAGCATTTGGAGGACCTGGTGAAGGCATGCCACCTCGAGCAATTCATTGACTAAGAAAAGATGAAGGACGAGGGACCACGCATCTACGTAGCCCGAACGAATAACAAGCACATATGAGTTGACGGGTTATAAGCGTCATCATACCGCATCTCGACCTGGGACGACGAAAGAAGTCCACTCGAAGATCAGAGAAGCTCCCCACAAGAGAGAAATAATGTAAAATTATCTCAGGACAAGTGAGCCGACCAAAAGAAAGAAGATGAATAGTGTGTTCTCCGCGGGGAACGTCACATTTATAGACTCAAACAAGGAAGAGGTCGATCACGCACACAATGACGCAATAGTAGTAACTTTGCGCATCGGGAGGTACGACGTGCGGCGTATTCTGGTGGACCAAGGAAGCTAAAAAAAATGCAGTCTGGCCGGTTCTTGAAATTAGGGCACAAAAAGAAACAACTTAAGAGGTCATATACTCCTCTGGTCGAGTTCAATAACCAGTCAATCCTCCCCATGGGTCAGATCACTCTACTCGTCAAAGTAGGGACACAAAACCTTAATATCGAGTTCCTAGTAGTAGACGTACCATGTGAGACTCTGACTCATGTTATTTTGGGAATGTTTAAGTATTAATGGAATTTGAGTTATCTTATAACCTTAGTGATGTTTCTGGTACATCTTTTACGCTTATTCGGGTTCGAAAGATGCTTATTTGGTTTGGTTTAAAGCTGAAAAATCTGTTTGACATTAAAAAATAGTTTGCCCAGCAGTCCAGTCAACTGGACTGGAGGATCCAGTCGACTGAAGTGACAGAGGGCCCGTTTGGTCGACTGGACAAGGCGGTTCGGTCGACTGGACAGTGGAAATTTTCGTGTCTATAAATATTAGGGGCCAGAGATATTTTGGAAAAAGGTATCTTCTAAGCTAAGTTTCAATTTCCTTTTCCTTCTATCTAGATTCTGATGGGCCCGGGGCTCAGTTTTTAGCAAACTGATAGTGGATCCTTGATGTTGGTGCCGGGGGCTTCGCGTTCATCCGTACTGAATTCTATTTCGTCAAGGTTCAATTTTTGAGACGTCGAGCTTTTGGCTCACCGAAGTAGGATTCTAGACCGTACTGTTGTTTACATGTTTAAAACCTTGGTTTTTGGATAAAAAGTAGGTTTTACGCCTTTCTTGTTTTTATACATGCTTCGGATGTGTTGATATCCGTAGTTTTCAAAAGAAGGTTTGAAAACGAGGTATTTTGTAAAAATTGTAAAAAACGTGTTTTTGGAGGTTTGGAGCTAACTCTTGGGGTTGAGTCTCAGCTTTTAAAACGTTTGTTGGAAACATGTTTTTACATGCTAGTAGATCTCCATTGTTGATGAATTGGATCTCTTTTTATACATGTTGATATATAACCGTTTTACGGGTTTTTTGTAGTTAAGTTACGGTTAGTTTTTAATGAATTCCATAGATGTACCGTGATAGTGGGTGTTTTGAGTTGGCCTTCTATTGTTCCTTGGTGGAAGTCCAAAAACGTGCGCAGAGTGGGTTCACTACGGTCCCTCAGATTAATCCCCGTAAATGTGATTTGGAGGTTCTTTCCATCGGTCATGGCAATCCGTAAAAGAGCCGGTTGCCCCATGAATGGCTTCGTTATTGTGACTCCATAAAGAACTTGTCATTACTTAGTATGCCATGAGAGATGGTCTTAGAGTAATGAGCAAGAGTCTATAGTTGTTAACTTTGTCCGTGTGTGTGGAAGAGTTGGTATATAGGATTTCTTTTTATCTCTTTTTCCTCAGCTGTGTGGCCCGAGTGGAGCATACTATTTTATTACAGCTTATCATTTTATTTTCTTCGGTTGTGTATTCTTAGTGAGAAAATAACGTTTTATTCCCAGTTGTGTAATCCGGGTGAAAAATCAGGTTTTGATTATGATTTTTTCTTTAATTGTGACATGATATCTGTACTGTTGATAAGCACGCTTTTAAGGTTAGAAATGAGGGATTTTATGAAGTAAAACATTTTTGAGGCTCGTGTTAACCTAATGGAAAACTTATAATTTTTGACAGAAAAATCTTTTTGACTCATGTGGTTGAGTCTGTGCTTATAATTGCATAACATGTTTTACAGTTTTATAGTCTGTTTCTATTGGGTTTCAGCTCACTGTGTGGGATTTTATTGCAAAACCTTTTTAAGTGGACGTGGTCCTGTAGGCTGACCTTGAAGTGCCCAGAGGTGACTTTTGACGGACCCTGTTGTTTGGTCTTTGTTAGGTAGTTTATAACTTTCTATATATGTTTCATGTTTGAGTATAACATGTTGTAAACCATATGCTTTTCTGATGGCCGTGGGCCAATGGATGCATGTTTTAAATGCTTTCGAGAGAACCATGGGTTGGTTGTTTTTTTTCGTAGTTTCTTACTACGTTTTTCGTTGGTTGGTGCAATGGTTACAAATAAGAGTTTTCAAATAGTTTATGCTTCATTTAGACTCTTGTACTCGAGGGAGATTTTAGAACGGGTTCCACATCTTTTTAAAGGATTTTCTTTACCCAAAAAGTATATTTTCTTTTTAAAAAGATTTGGCTTGTGGGACCGT
>JAOTRH010195225.1:0-11472 GCA_034768845.1 Heliamphora exappendiculata
CTTTATTTGTTTATTAGTTTACTATAAGTTTATTATTAATTTATAAGTTTATAGTTTATATTATTATAAGTTTATTATAACTTATAAGTTTATTGTTAAATACAATAAATTTGAACAATTAAAATAATAAAATGCAATATAAATTTTATTAATAAAAAAAGATGGGCCAAAGAGCGAGCTAAATCGGCTGGCCAAAAGGCCGGGCTGGCCCACGGGCTTCAAGGGGGTAGGCCTAAGCCCAAAAATCCTATATTCAGGCTCGGACGAGGTCGGGTTTTTGCTGGGCCGAGCTTGGCCCGCACAATACTAGAACTCGGGCGGGCTTCAGGCCAAAATTACACTCCTATCTTGTACTATTGATATTTTTATGTAATTTATTGATTTATTAGTTTCTTAGTCATTGGCCCAACTCTGAATGAATAATAGACAAAGACCGAGTTGACTAAATGTGCATAATATACACAATGAGAGGTTATGTGGCCATAAAGTACTTTGTTAGAAGGTGCCAATCCCCATCTTGTTTTAATAAGAAAACAAAAAAAAATCCAAGAGAAATGAGAGATGTGAAAATGATATGCTATGTCACATACACTCTTCTAAATGTATAAAGTACCCGTATTGGACGTTCAACATTTGGATAAGAGTATGAGATATAAATGTATGCAATATTTTTAGTTGAACATTCACCTATGAATCATATTTAGCTTCAAATTTATTATACAATCATGCATAAACACTCATACACAAAATGCTTTAATAAAACCTTATAAGCACTACTTTCCAAAAAATTAAAAAATACATATTAAAAATACAAATATTTTGCAGTGTCCTAGTATCCTTGACACAAAAATTAAATGAATACAGATACTTAGATATTTATCTGCACCCGATACTCGTATTTGAGTTCATGTAACATAGGTGATATTCAAAGAAAGATGGAAATTGAACAACAAACCAACCATGCCAATGAGGTTGATAAAGAAGTGAAGCATTAACTCAAACAGAACACACAAAAGTGAAGGAAGTCCCTTTTCATTTGGTGCATATTGGCCTCCTCATATGCAACTCGGGAAACCCAACTAATCTCAAACACCGCCACGCAAATTAGATGCCTTAAAGAGCATTAAAATAATAAATACCCACTACAAAAAATCACCTTCCAGTAGTCTAAGGCCTAGTTTGATAACCAGTATATGTTAGATAGATTAATAATGAGGTGGAATTAGTATAATGATTACGAATAAGATCGGATAAGTAACGAAGTTGGACAAATTTTTTACATATTTGGTTTGCATTGGGTTTGATAAAGGACTAAACTATAACTTGTCCAATTTACATAGGTGAGAATGAATTAATTTATTACTTTTTAATTTTATCCTTGTATTAAATAAATAATAAATTAATATTTTCTCATCTCAACGCTTTGCCTCCTTTTTTGTTTTCATTTTCTTTTATTTTAATTTTTTTACTAAATGTAGAGTATTGCTCAGAATTTCCTCTGGAAGTTGCCATCCGGACGAAGCCAGGTGGCATCCGTACGGCGGACGACAACATGCAACGGTTTTGTTTTGGAATATGCCATTCAAATGGAAAAGACCAGTGCACAATGTGGGTTTACTGTCCAGTTCCATCTAGACGGAGCATTAGGCCGTCGGAACGGCGCCATCCTGAAAGGTGCAGATTTCAGCATTTTTTAGGTTTTTCGATGGAGGCTTATAAATAGGTGGCCCTTTGTCTTCTAGAGTTAAGAAAGGCACTCATTAGTCATTGAGAGAGGCTCCCAAGAAAATATTGAGAGAGGCTTAGTTCTAGGCCAGATAGTGATAAAGATCTCGTAATACTTATTGTTCAAAATGGATTTAATCTTATCCTTGGCCGTGGATGTAGGCATATCGCCGAACCATGTATATTCTTGTGTTCTTATAATTGCTTGCCTTATTCTATTGTTTTGTGTGAATGGAAACCAACAGAATGTCCGCTGCACAACAAGTGATATCAAGGCTTTGGGTTAAGGCTTTAATAACTCAATTACAGTAAAGATAATGAGCATTAAGTATGAAGTCAAAAAGTTTATTGACAAGAATAACTTCTCTCTGTGGCAGCGGCGAATGAAGGATTTATTAATTCAACGATGGATCTTCAAGACATTACTCAGCAAGGCAAACAAACTGGAGAAGATGATTGACGACGATTAGGAGGAACTTAATACCAGAACTGTGAGTACAATTCAGTTGAATCTGGGATATGAGATTGTTTACAACGTGATCAACGTAGAGATGGCAGAAGAGATCTAACAAAAGCTAGAAAGTCTTTACATGAAAATGAAATAGCAAACAAGTTGTATGTGAAGAAACAATTATATGGACTTCTGATGAAGGAAGGCACCAGTTTGTTAGAATATTTAAATACCTTTAATATGCTTATCACACAGTTAAAAAGCTTTCAAGTTAAAGTGGATGAGGTAGATAAAGCGATATTCCTATTATTGTTGCTTCCTACATCCTTTGATCATCTTGTAACAATGTTGGTGTACGGGAAAGAGACGTTAAAACTGGAAGAGGTGGTCATTGCTCTTCCGTCATATGAAAGATGAAAATAGATGATGAAACGAATGTAAATGGATTAGCTGTGGTCAAGTCTGAGTTGAGCCAAAGAATGACTAAGTTAAAGGAGCAGAGTTCCAGCAGAAAAAAATCTCAGTCCAAATCATGTGCAAAGAAGAATGTCATATGCTTTTACCGCCACAAAACTGAATATTACAAGAGCTAATGCCAAGAATTAAAGAAATATATGAAGGAAAAGAAGAAAAGAAAGCCTCGTTCAGAGTCTGTCGGTCTTGTAGAGCAACAATCAGACAGTAAGGTAGACGCATATTTTCTTTAAGTATTTCTTAATTGCAATTTTCTATTTGAATATTAAATATCATATTCTGGTTGTTCTTACCATATGTATCCAACTAAAGAGTGATTTGATATGTTTACAGACCCTACAACGGTGGTATGGTTCTGATGGGCAATGATGCAACTCGCAATGCAATTGGAATTAGTACACTAAAAATCAAGATGCTTGATGGGGTCGTAAGGGTTTTGGGGATTGTTAGACATATTCTAAGGCTGAAAAAAAATTTGATTTCTTTGAGGGCTTTGGACTCTTTGGGTTGTGAGTACACAACAAAAGGTGAAACAATAAAGATCAGCAAAGGTGCTACGGTGATCATGAAACGATAGAAAGTTGAAAATCTATACAGATTGGTAGAAAATATGGTGGTAAGTGTAGTTACCCTTACTACACCAGTAGAGTCCAGCCATGGGCGTGCGCACGTTGGGTTGAAGTGGGTAAAGGAAAAAATTTCAACCAACTCACTTTTGGTGGGTAACTACTTTTTTAACCCACTGCCAACCTACTAATCATTAAAACCAATGGGTTAAATAATATTTTTTTGCGGTTTCAACGGTTTCAACCCACAGTTTAACAGGTTGAAAAATTATAAAATTTAGAAATTATTTTTTTAAATTAGTTTCTAATAAATAAAAAACTTATTGCAATTTTTAAAAAAATCACATTTAACAAGTCAAGTAAAAAATTAACTAAAAATATTCGCAATCATTCAACAACAATAATAATAATAATAATAACATAATTAAATATCTCTAACAATAATATTTATAATGCATACTTATTAAAAAAAATATTCACAATACATAAAAGAGTGATTAATATCATAAATATTAATTTATTCCTTATAAATTATTTAAAAAATATATAAATTTAAATATGTATATGAGGTAGAGATTCATCGTATATAATAACATGATAACTGATATATATACAATAGGCGGGTCGGGTTGATGGCAAGTTGAAAAAATATAAACCTGTAACCAACCTACCCTCATGTTTTCACTCAACCTACCCAACCCAACCCAATCACTCACACAATCCACGCGGGTTGGGTTTGGTTTAGGTTGGCGGGTTGGAGCGGATTGGTAAATTATTTGCACATTCCTAAGTTCAGTACAGACGACACAAAACTCTGACATATACAGCTTGATCACATTGACGGGCATAGTATATTGAAGCTTCATAAGAAGAAAGCAACAGTTAAGGCAGAGCTCGACGAGAACTGTTCACCCAATGACGGTTGATGGTAGTGATCGTGGTACAAACTAGCAGCAACAGTGGGATCAAAAAGATTAGCCCTATACAGTTGCTAAAGGCATAGAGAATCGGACTCACAAAACACCAATGAGACATGGCTTTGAGGATATGGTTAACGTTTCCCTACCAATAGTAGTGGAGATCCATCTTAGACAAAATATGGCAAGTAGCTATGTCAAAAGAGGTAGAGTCACCACAGAAAAATAAGACTTGAGAATTAGTAAAATTGCCTAAGAACAATAAGGCTGTTGATTGCAAAAAGATCAAGTTCAATTATTGCCGGGACGTGATCCACATCCGTTCATGTTGACAATCAGAGAGAATGGAGCACACATACCCATAAAAGAAGTGTAGGTGGAGGCAAGTAACAGTTCTTCGAGATGGTTTGGCAAATTTAGCTCACGGTGGGAATTGTTGATTTTGCCTCGAATTTTCTACCGAAGGTTGCCATATGAACAGAGCCAAGTGGCGTCCAGACGGTGGAAGGTAGCAAACAACATTTTTGTTTTGGGGTGTGTTGTCCCAAAGGAGTCATGTAGCGTTCGGATGATGGAAGCTAGTGAACAATGTGGGTTTACTGCAGAGTTTCGTCCGAACAGGGCATTAGGCCGTCCGAACAGCGCCGTCCTGAAAGGCACCACCATCTTGAAAGGCGCAATGCATAGTGTTTTTTCAGATTTTGAAAGAGACTAAGCTTATAAACAGGTGGCCCTATTGCCTTCTACGATTTAGAGAGAGGCATTCAATAGTCATTGAGAAAGGCTCCAAAAAAGAAAGAATATTGAGAGAAGCTCTAGGGGAAAAAAAAAAAAAAGAAATATTAAGAGAGATTAAGTTTCAGGCCAGAGTGAGAGAGAACTTATAATCTTTATTGTTCATAGTGAATTTAATTTTATCCTTACCCGTAAGCGTAGATACATCGTTAAACTACGTTTATTCTTGTATTCTTATAATTGTTTGTTTTCTTTTATTACTTTGTATGGATTGAAACCGACAGTGTATCTGCAGCACAATGCGAAACAAGCAAAAAATATTCTACGCGAGCCAAATGAATCCTAAGACTGTTTCAAGGAGGGAGGGCTAGTGCAATAATTTTCCCTTGGCTAATCTCTCGAAAAAAGTACCATTTCTTGGCTCATCTCCGCATCTTCCGTCTCCAACACTCTCTCTGTGTTTCTTTCTCTTTTCTCTCTTCTCTCAATTTTTGTTTTGACCTCCGTCTTTCCCATCTTCCTAATATCTCTCAATTTTCTTTCCTGGTTCATCTTCCTCATCTTCCCCATCATTTGTCTTCCCATGCTTTGAGTTCTTTTGGTATTCAGAGAACTGTGTTATTTCATATGAAAAAAAATGGAGATTTTAAGGATCAGCTGGAAAATGGAGATGTGGGGGAGGACTATGGCATTTTGAAAAATTCAGCGATAATCCAGTTGAACTGGACTAATAATACCAAGTGCTCCCTGGGTTTACCAATCGGCAGTTTTGAAGGATTAGACTCCGAGCGGATTATTATTCCGATCCATAAATGTTAAACCAAACACAAAATTAGTGGGTTCACACTATTGTTAATCCAATCCTAAGACCTATAACTGGCATCGACGACGGCCTATAGGAATAAGCCAGCCACTTACTTCCTTGATGCGGTGAAGCCCACAAAATAAGGTACCAATCGTCACATTTCTCCTTTCTCTCTTTTTTGTTTTCTTTCAAGCAACTCTTTGCTTCAAAGATATTACCATTTCCAACCTTCCAACAGGAAAGTAGAGTATTGGCGGTGTGATAACTGATAAGATTCCGTGAACACAAAGTTGAGGCAGATTTCTAATCCATCAACGCTCAAAACAGCCAGCAAAGGCCAAAAGCCTCATGATAACACTGGAAGGAGCGTTAGTTTAAACTCAATGGCGCACTAAGGATACAATTTTTCTCTCATTCCACGTTCTTCCAGCAATCGTGAAACCACTATCTGGTGCTAATCTCCATGAGTTTGGAAATGAAAATAAACCCAATTACATACACCATTGATGGAGTGATGCCAAGCTCATGCTTACATTTATGCTTACATTTACGGAGTCAAGCAATATCTTCAATAACCCATATTCTCTCGGACAACATAGCATACATATTGAAGTCAAATATTAAGATCCACAAAAATAAATGGGTGAATCGGAAATGGGTTTGAAGTTCTATCATTCCACGTTCTTCCAGCATTCCTTAATCCACTATCTGGAGATAATCTCCATAATTTGGCGAATGTAAATAAACCCAATTAAATTCACCGTTGACGGTGTGATACCAAGCTCATGCTCGCATTTATGATCACCAACAATGCAATTAAGCACAACCAACTCAAGCAATATCTTCAAAATTCATGTTCTCTCGGACAATATATCAAACATCTTGAAGCCAAATATTAAGATCTACAAGAATAAGAAATGGGTGAATCAGAAATGGGTTTGAATAGATTACCTGGGATTGTTCAAGGGACCAACTTTATTGACGAACAAGGGGACGTGATC
The DNA here is from genome assembly GCA_034768845.1 of Heliamphora exappendiculata. Lineage (NCBI taxonomy): Eukaryota > Viridiplantae > Streptophyta > Magnoliopsida > Ericales > Sarraceniaceae > Heliamphora > Heliamphora exappendiculata. The sequence goes on from JAOTRH010195225.1 coordinate 6,675, forward strand.
GCCCACATTGTAACGATGATTGTTCCGAGAAGCAGTGGCAGAGGGGAGTGGAAAACCAAGGGCTGTTATGAGCACCAAAAGTACAATGATTCGAGGGGTTCGATTCATAGAGATATGTAGAGAGAGAGTCGGAGATTTTCCTCCGAAGGTCTGACGGAGTTGAGTCGCCAGTTGGGTCAACCGAAACCTGCTGGCCACAATCACGGGGACTGTTTAGGGAAAGCTCAAAGCGGCTCTTTTACTATGTAAGTTAACTTTTTAACTTAGTCTCTGTTTGTATTAGTGTTTTTTAGTAATTTTTTGATTTTTTTATTAAAAAAGTGTTAAATCATATAAAAATAAAAAAAGTGAAAAAAATTTAATAAGTCAAATCAGTTAGTTTTTTTTTTTCCTTTTAAGCTAAAAAGCTTAAAAACTAAGCTACCTCAAACACATGCTTAATTAACCGAATTGAAAATTTTTATTTTTATTTTTATTTTATGTAAAAATATATTTAGCTTTAATTGATTTCAAATAAATTTTTTTTATTAAACGCGCTTCAATTTGAACCAACACACTTTTAGAGCATGATTAGAAAACGTGTTTAATACGTGCTCTTCATGGATGAGTATTAGTATGCGATTGGTTCATATTTTTAACAAGTATGATCTCAAAGAGTTAAATTTTGTGCATATTTTTAATTTAATTTCTAAATATTTTTTTATAATTAGATATGTTTATTACGTAAAATTCAATAAATTTGTTATCTATATAAAATTTAAATTAATCCTATACCTACAGCTAAGTGATCACATAATATTTTTTTATAAATAATATAAATAAAAGTTATAATTTAAAAAAAAATTAAACAAATGTTATTCAATCACTTAGTTACCGTTATCAAATCAAACTAAATTTTTTTTATAAATAAAAAACTCTATAAGTTCTATTTAATAAATGAATTCAATTATAAAAATATATTCAAAAACTAAAAAAAACACTTTGTCATGTAAATATGTTTTTCATTGGGTGTTTCACAGTTATCAAATCAATGTGTATTAGTATTTTTTTCTTGGATGAGTTAGTAAGTAATGCTTTCATATTTTTAACAAATTCATTTCAAAGAGTTAAATTTTGTTCATATTTTTTATTTAATTTATAAATATTTTTTTATGATCAGATCCGTTTATTACGTAAAATTTAATAAGTTTATTATCCACATAAAAATTTAAGTTGACCCGATACCTGTAACTAAGTAATCACATAATATTCTTTTATAAATAATATAAATAAAAGTTATAATTAAAAAAAATATTTAAATAAATGTTATTCAATCACTTAATTACAGTTATCGAATCAATCTAATTTTTTTACAAACAAGAAACTCGATGAATTATACGTAATAAATGAATTCAATTATAAAAATATATTCGAAAACTAAAAAAAACGTTTTTCATGTAAATATGTAAACATTTTTGTGTCGCTCTAGGTGTGTTTCATTTTCAAAGAAAATATTTTTACTAAAAATATTTTTAATGTAAATATATAAAAGCGTTATTGCGTAAAAATATTTTTGTAAAAAAAGTGTATTTAATAAATAAGCTTTTAGAATAATATTTTATTTTAATGAATTGACTATTTGAAAAATATATTTTGCAAAGAAAACGTATTTGTTGTTTAGCAAACATGCTTCCGAGTAGAATGGGAATTACATTTAAAAATCTCTAATTCGTTAATTAAATTAAAAAGTTAACTTATTTTTGGTAAAAGAACCAGCTCAAAGCAGTCCCAGATTTAACTAAGGGCCTGTTTGGGATATATTAAAAGTTTGACTTTTAAAATGTATAATATTTTTTAAAAAAAAGAAAAAAAAATAAGATTGTTTAAGATAATTTTTTACAGTAATTTTTTTATTTTTTTATTTTTTATTAAAATATCTAAAATGATTTTACTTTTAGCTTTTAAGTTGTAGTGTTTAGAATGTTGATACAATTTTTTTATTTTTGTGAGAACGGTTGAGCTTTTAAAGTAAGGATATTATAGTAATTTTATTTAAAAAATTAAGGTATTTGAGATATGTATTGATTTTTCTTCTTAAAAAAAACTAAATATTTTTAAAATTAAGAAAGCTCAAAAGCCGACTTTTTTTGCAAAAAAAAAAAAGCCAACGTATAAGAAATTCCAAATAGGCACTTAAAAACATCATTAACAGCAGGGGAAGGGTTTTAAAACAGCTTCTTTAACACATCGTTTGGATTGAATGACTTAAAAAGAAAAGAAAAGAAATAAAATGATATTACTATTGCTTCATTCTCTTATTTGAATAATTAAAAAGAAGAGAAATGAAAAAATTCGGTTTTCTCTTAAAACACAAGTTTTGAATCTCTCCAAAAATGGAGAGATTTTGAGAGAGGAATTTCCTCAAAACTATTTTTATAATGCCAAACCCTCTAAATAGAAAAAAAATAAAGAAATAAAAGGATATTGGTATCCTAGGATTTAAGATATAAAAGATTTTGAACAATGTGAACTCATGTACCAACTAATGATGATTTTGAGATTTTTTTGGATAGTTTGAGAATGATGTACATTTGAGATGAATATTTATTTCTTGCTAAAAGGTTAATTTAGTAAATTTATCTAAATTAATTTTTTCCTTAGGTAGAATAATGAACAAGATATGAGTAAAATGATTATTATTTTTTTTTACTGAACAAGATATGATTGAAATAATTATTTTTTTTTTTACTCATTCAAATAAGATAGAGAGAAAATATAAATTTTTTTAATTTTTTTTATTATTTAAGTAAATTTTTTTCTTTTCTCTTCTTGTTTCCAAACAACAGTAACAAAAGGGGAAGGGTCTAATTGGCAAAATAAATTTGTAAGTTTTTAGTTAAAAAGTTAAATTGATGAAGAAGTACAAAAGCTTTTAAGAATTAAGAATTAATAAATTAAATTTAAAATATGATTTCTTAAGTCAATCTATTTAAACCTTCACTCATTCGAAAGTGATAATAATAGCTATTAATAGAATTTTTAGTCTTACTTAAATTATAATTTTTAATTTATAGTTCAGCAAAATATTAAAAAAATTAAATAAGTGTGATTTAATGTAAAAGTTATGTTATCAAATAACTTATTTTGAACATAATTTAATTTTTTAATTGAAAACTTAAAAAAAATTTAATTTTGAAACTAATTGTCAATGGCTTCGGTCCTTAGATAATTATGAAGCAAAAATATGCTAAGATGGTTTGATTTTGAATCTTGATGAGATAATAAGCATGATAAGATTGGATTGAGCACCTTTTGTTTTATTTTCATCTAACCAAAAAAAAATTAAGACCTCATTATTTATTTTGTTAGAGCATTGGCTCAAGTTTCTTATAATTCTCTTTGTACTTGTTTGTTATTTCGGATAAAATTAAATTGGATATAAGAGATTACTGATTAGTAATACTGAGAGTTTTACGTATTTTTTTATATACTAATAGATCATATATGTGATTATGTATATAGTGAGAAACTTGGTTTATGTTTAGTTAAAGTAAAATAAAAAATAGAATAAAAATTGTAAAATTATTTTTGACCGTTAGATAAAGAGAATAAATAATATGGAGTTTAGTACTAATAATACCAATAAAGCTTGGTATTGCTAATTCTATGAATGAAATATTAACAATTCCTCATTCGTCGAACTGTTAGTCTGAGTTTCGTAATACAAACATAGAACTTACAATATCAAAGGAACAAGTTTTTTTTTGGTGAGCCACCATTGTTCCTTAATTCAATTCAATCCCCTCTAATACCTCATAACAAATAAGGCACTTGTAGCCCGGCAACAGCCTTGCACAGTTCTATTTTTGACATGATGGCAATGAGAGCGTTTGACGTTGCTTTTCGAATTAATTTTTAATTTTTTATTATTAATTTTAATAATATGTTATTATTATTTTTAAGTACTCATAATTTCTCTTATAAATTATAAGTAATTTTTTTAATAAAAATAAAAATCTCTCATGTAATTTTTAAAATATCACTAACTTCTTATTAGATTTAATTTTTACATCAAATAAATTCAACTGTTAAAATTTTTAACGAAAATCACCATCACTACCCAAAATCACTCCCAAAACCATTCAACATCACAAAATCACCCCAAAAACCACATTTACACCCCAAAACCACCACCCTAAACCCACACTGCTCCCCCACACCGCCGCCACCGCCACCGCCACCGCCATCCTCTTTCTCTGCTCTATGCCCTCTCTCTCTCTCTCTCTCTCTCTCTCTCCATTTTCTTCTTCCTCTCTCAGCTCCAGCGAGATTGTTCTGCAAGACCTGGCTAGCTCACAGGAAACTCTGGAGGAATCCAACAACCAGGGGGTGGTCATCGCCCTGTATGAAGCGCTGAGCGCCCGTAACGTCGAAACCGTCCACAGCCTCCTCGCCGCCGACCTCGAGTGGTGGTTCCATGGCCCTCCGTCGCACCAGTTTATGATGCGCCTCCTCATCGGCACCTCCACCTCCAAATCCCTCCCCTTCGAGTTCCGCCCCCAGTTCCGTCCTCGTCGAGGGCTGCGACCACAGTCGAGAGAGGAAGATGGAAATGGAGCAAGAGAGAGGGAGAGAGAGAGAGAGAGAGAGAGAGAGAGAGAGAGAGAGACGACAGAGGGAGATAGAGAGAGTAGAGAGCAGAGAGAGAGTAGAGAAAGAGGTGTTGGGAGAATTTCCAACGGCGACATAAAATACATGCTCGGGGATCCAGAAAATACATCTTTATTAAACTTTCAACAATTACATAAATCTGAAATTT
>JAOTRH010195257.1:0-11471 GCA_034768845.1 Heliamphora exappendiculata
AAATTAATGTATCCTTGCACATATATATATATATATATATATATATATATATATATAAGCGTAAAATGTGTCATTCTACATGTATTATTCCTGAATTGTAAGATAATGTAACGTGTCATCCAACGATGAGTATTACTTTTGTAGATTATTTTTTTTAAACAAAAGAATTTTAGATTGCTTTATTTGCATAGTGAAAAGTTAATAAGGTTTTAAAATTGTGGGTTATTGCAAATAGTGGGCAAGTATAATGTTTGGCAAAAGCAGTGAATAATTTTTCATATGGCAAAGAAAAAACTACAGCTCCATAAAGAAAAAGATGAGGAGGCAGGTGTTATGAAGAAGATGAGAGAGGATATAATAGATAATAATGTTCTCCTATAGCTGCATCTACTCCACTCAATAATATTTGATTTTAACTACTATGCATATCTATATTTTTGGCCGTCTCTAATTTGGTTTTAAAATCCTTGTTTCATGTTTTTATGTTTTTACATTAATTCTTGATTAATTACTTCATCAAATCATTGATACTGAATTATAGATTTTAAACAAAATAAAAATAAAAATCAAACCAAGCCCGTGAGTCAAAAAATTAGTATATATACAGTTTCAAAAGCATATACAAAGATTTTAAGAGGAAGATGCAACAAAAATATCACTAACTTAGGGAGGGGAGACTATGACAATTTGCAAAAGTTTCTGGAAATCCTCAAAAAGACCAAAGCTTGAGATTTATGAAAAAATTTAGAGAAACATCTTGAAAGCTCAAGACTTCTCTAGTTGTTGTAAATATCTTGAATACTTGTATTGAACATTCTAGGAATACTTCAAAATCTTTCTTGCAAGGAGGTGAAATGCTTCTAAATTATGTTCTATAATGTTTTCAACACTTAGTATTATAGACACATGAAAAGATCCTAATTATTCTTTAGATCTTGAGGTGCCTATATAAGGAAGTATTTTAATTTTGTCAACTCACCACTAAAACCACCATAGTACCAAGCAAAAGTTGTAACCTGAAATCTCAAAGCAAAACATTCTTCAGTCTTCCAAATTCAATGAGTCTAGCCTTCTCTCTTCTTACACTTGCGAGATCTTAGAAATTAAGTTGACTTAGCATCACAAGCAAAATTGTGAGTGTCTACCGTATAGTTAGCTAGCTGAAAATTTTAATATAATTACTCTAAGTGTGAGAAGAAACAAAAGCATGGAGTGAAAGAGAGCGAATATTATATGTTCAAAATTCGATTGAAATAAGAGAATTTGAGAGTCCTCTGAAATAACATATTGCTTGTTGACCAATTGAATGACTTTTATTTTCTCTATTTGGCCCAATAAAGGTGAGTAATGTTAAGAACTAGAAATCCCATTATTTTACCTAAGAGTAACAAAAGCCATCAAGTGTTAGCTGTCGTGTTATTGTCTCCCTCTCTCACACGCAAGAAAAAAGAATGGTATTCTTCATAAACCACCACCAACAACAAAAATCAAACACCACCTGAGATCAAGTTCACCAAAAACCCTAATTCACTTTCTCTTTCCTCATTTGTCTCCCCATTTTCCACTTTTTGCTCTAAATGGGTCCGTCCATCTCTATAGGTTTTAAATAGGCATATCAAGATAATAAAAAATCCCATTGGAATACATTCAAAGATTACCACAATCTGATAAACCCCACCTCTTTCACCTCTTTTATATATATATATATATATATATATATAGAGAGAGAGAGAGAGAGAGAGAGAATTGAGAGAAATTGTTCTTGAGAGAAAGCGTACTCCAATTTCAATGGGAAATCTAAAATTATTGAGGGTTAGAAGATCAAGGGTACTCCGATTTTTCTAATCCCACCAATTCAAGTAATAAGCACAAATGGGTCGTAATTTGCGTTGCCGTAACCAGTTGCGGCCTTGTTCTGTTTCTGGGTTTTGGTGGGTTTTGCTTTTCCTGGCAAAAACTCAGGAAATTCAGGAGGAAAAGGAAGCTTGATAGATGAGAATCGGGTTTGGCTTTAGGAATGGATTCATCAATCAAGGAAAGCACAACTTTAATTCGATACACATTTGATGAAATCAAGCAAACTACCAAGAATTTCTCTAGGGAGAACATAATCGGGAGAGAAAGGTACGGAAATGTATACAAAGTTAATAATGTCGGATGGCCCGAACTTGCATTAAAGAGTTTCAAGAACTGTTCCATAGCCGGCGACGCCATTTTCGCTCACGAGGTGGAGGTTATCGCCAGCGTCCGCCACGTGAACCTGGTGGCGCTGAGAGGCTACTGCACCGCCATCACTCCTCTTGAAGGCCACCAGAGGATAATCGTCTGTGATCTGATGAAGAATGGTAGCCTCCACGACCACCTCTTCGGGAGAAGAAGTTCAGTTGGCCAATTCGTCAGAAAATCGGCGTGGAAACAGCTCGTGGGTTGGCGTATTTACATTCAGGTGCCCAACTTGGGATCATCCACAAAGAAATCAAAACCAACAACATCCTTTTGGATGAGAAATTCGAACCTAAAGTTGCAGATTTCGGGCTCACGAAGTTCGCGCAGGAAGATATGTCGCATTTGAGCACTAGAATCGCCGGAAGGCATGTCACATTTCGGGCTCATTCCCGGCTCACAGCGGTTGCCGACCGGAGTTGAGCTGCTGGTGAAGCTGCTCGCGTTGGGCATATGTTTGCGGAGAAATAGTTGGGGTTAATTTTATCTTTTACTTATTCATGTTAACGCCTTTTAATGGTAAGAAAAAATAATATAATTTTTTTAAACATATAAAATTAACTGTATTTAATTTAAATATTTAAAAAAATTAGTATAATTTACCTTTATAAAATTATAAAGTCCTAGAATCAAATACAACAAATGATATAATTACAATTTATCACTTTTGGTGCTAATGGTCAAGTTCAAGACCTTCAGAATCCTATATAACACTTGCTTATTTGAAAACTATACATGTGAGAGATACATAAAGATGACAAATGGTATTTGTTTTTCAAAAGATGAGAAGGTAATGGCAATTACTATAAGGTTGAGGTTAAATAGTTTACACAGGTTTTCAAATTTTTATTTTTGATTCCTTCTATTTTGAACTTGGACAGTTAATTATTAGTTTTTTTTTTTTTGGCAACGTGAAGTAGTAAAGTGAATGGTGGAGATAAAATGGGCTGTAATAACTGTAATACTTGCAATCTTTTTTACTATTTTTATACTATTAGACGTGATACACTCATAATTATTAAATATTAATATAATTTATGTAAAACTCAGTTATACTAAAAATGTAATTAAACTATATCATGTTATGAGCAAAATGTAATCACTAAGTGGCCTTTGATGCCAAATGGTATGGGAGAGGTTTGAGAGGTTAACTCGGTAAGAGTTTAAACCTCATCAAATGTAAAGTGTAAAATGAGTAGTATTTATTGATAACAAAAAAAAAAAATTTATTAAAAATATAGAAAGTGTAAATTATTAGCAGGAAGAACAAATTCAAGGGAGACTAGCTCTCGCGTGTAAATTTCTATAAATTTTTATAATTATAATATTAGTAGTATTTATGAATTAAAAATTACAAAAGTTTAACCCTTTTAATTGTTTTTAAAAAAATTAATACCCATTTTTTTTGTTTAAAAATCATTCATATGTAGTAAAAAAAAATTAACTACCTCTCGATTCTCAAAACAATCAACAAGTAAATAAAAAAGTAAAATTATTCACCTATCATGTCAAGTGAGTAAATAATACTCACTTTGTTATCTATTTAAATTGTAAACTTCATTGTATGTATAGTGGACTCCAAAGTTTAAACAAATAATTAGCAGTGCAAGTAATCTTCCAACCTTAATCAGCCCGGGCGATTAAACCTTAATCAACCCGCGCAATTAATGTGGACGACTGAATTAGGTTTGGGTGTGTTAAGTGAAAAAAAAAATGAAATAGGTAAATTAGTTGCTCATATATTTCGTCAACATATCACAAACATATATACAATCTAACCCATTTAATGTATATATTAGTTATTGTATTTTTATATATAATGAATTACAACCATATATACATATATATATATATATATACATATGAACTTTTAATAATTTACAAAGAACAAATTATAGCATTATAATGTTAATTACTAATTGATAACTCTAGTCACTTTAATAATGTTAATAACTAATTAATAGTAACTTTAGTCACTTTAAGATATACCTTTTCTAACTCTATAAAAAATATATGAACATCTGATTTATTTTCTCTATACTTCTTTATTAATCTATTTACTAGTGAATTATTTTCATAATTAATCTACTAGACATAAAATCAAACTGATTATATGATACTGTTAGTATTAACCTCAGATAATATTTTATGACTCTTTCTCATAATTTCATATGACTCATTAACTTAATATCTAGATAATTGTCGCAAATTTAAATCTTATATATATATATATATACTCTTTTTTCACTTTTCAAATATTTTTCTAATCATTATAATTTTATTAAATAATTTTATTAATCATCGCACTCCTATTTTGGCAAGGCATTTTTGCACCCTCCCCACAAGAATACTATGTGGTCCTAAAACTTTATCTAGTTTCTTTCTCCTCGTTACAATTTTCAATTCAAACTTTCTTATTATGCTATAGAACTTATATTTTCTAATTTCTTCCAAATTATTAAATTCCTCTCATCTAAATCTTTCCACATATTTTTTGTTTAATAATTACTCAAAATAGGTTTCTATCATTATATTTAATTGTATTATTATTATTATTATTATTAAAAGACTAGTGTTATTTTGAGTTGACCTTTTGCTTCACAAGTTAAGAATAACTTCTTTAAAAACAATATTATAACAGATTATCTTATTCTTTTATAAAACCATTTTTAAAAAATAACTTCAAAGTTCTACAAACTAAATCGTTACTTGAAACCGTTGAAAAACTTCACCCAATACAACTATAGGTTGACAACCAGTTGCAAGAACTTTCGCCCACTAAAGATGAATTGATTGAAAAAAAATTCTCAATCCATCCTAATTCATCCCAGGCACACTCCTTACCAATAATAGACTGGATATTGTTTACTACCCAACAAGGCGGGTAAATAAAATCAAACTCCGCAAACGAAGTGGCCATTACCACGTCCCATCATCCTACACAGCATCCATGTCTTACATGGTCAGCTTTCCATTTCTATAGTGATCATATAAGTTCAGATGTCGTCTTCCTATCATTTCTGATATCCATTCCAGAAATGCTGATAAGAGAGTAACAGGAGAGTTTACAACAGATTCATTCAATTGGGTTAATGGCAATAATCCTAATTAACGCTGTCATTCAAGAGTCATGCCAAAACAGAGGAAAAACAAAGAGAACAAAACAAGTCAATATCAAGTCTTATATAACTTGTATTCAAAATATAGCCAACACAAATAACATCTCTTCCATTATAATCGCCGATATCCATAATGCGGTGTTCAATCTTATGGCTGTTTCTTTTTCTTCTTTTTTTCGGGTTCGTTTAGGGGTGGGTATAAAAAGGAGGCGAGAGAGTGTCTATTGAGTTCAATCTCCCTGCAAACACTCATCACATATGTTTTCTCTTCTTCTCCAATCTCCCCAATTTCCTCCATTTGAGGTAAATCTGGTAAGACAACCCTGAAAAGACCATGAGTACGCTCCCCCGTTGTTTTCGTGAGAGGGGATTTCCACTCAGTAGTGAAGACACTGCTATACTAACAAACTTGCGAGTTGTGGTGATAGTTGTGTTAGTGAGGGAACCAAATCGACTTATAGTTAGGAAAATAAAATTCTGACCCACTGCGCCGCACAGACAGTAGAAGAAGATGTCCCATGCTGCCTCTGGGTGCTGCTTACAGAAATTAACTGCCTCATATCCACTACCACCCGGCCACCCAAACATGAAGGTGGTATTGTAAATTGTACCCCACAGATTCATGCCCAACATTATATCCCAAGCACTTGTTTTTGGGTACCTGACCAAGAGAAAGCAAATTTAAATCAGAAGAAAGGTAGATGAATTATATTAAAATTTGGCATTACATCAATCAGAAGAGTTGGCTAAATTCTAAGAGGTAAGCAATGCACAAATTACTTTGTAGAAGGAAAGAAAAGAGGGAAAAAGATGAAACTTTTGAGATGGGGCACAGATGTTGCACCAAATTGAAGCAAAGCATGGTGATTATATCAATAGAAGATTATTTCTTTAAACTTAGGTCATCTGTTCATTCCATCGTTGTATTCTCACAATGAAATTGTGCTTCCTGGCATGCCCTTGTAAAAAAACAAAATCTAGACATGCTAATTGGGGAAGACAGACAACAAATAAATCCACAAGGTAGACGTGATGCAGAATTTCTCAAATTACCAAATGAACTCTAAAGAGTTGGGAGTGCGAAGAACAAGCTGCTCCATTTATGATTTATCATATGAACAAGCTAATGAACATGATCCTGAAATTTTACTGATACAACACTTGGTGTTAGCTAGAGAAAATATGGTTATATACCTGATTATTTATCAATAAACTAGTCCAGCCTGTACCTTTAGCTAAAAACCGTGATCTCAATGTACCACTCTGCTCATGACAGGGAATTGATAATGCCGCGGTGGGGAAAAAGATCACCAGTTTTTTTATAGTTGAGTTCTATTATTGATGCAAGCAACCTTACCTACCGGGGTGTTTCCGCGGGGGCAAAAAATACCAAGTCGATTGCTCCCCCCACCAACCAAAAAAACGAAAAAAGGAGCATGGAGGGGAGGAATGGAAAATAAAGAGGAGGGGAAAACAAAAACAAAAACAAAAACAATTTTCTGGAATACATTTTCTATGAATGCTTCCTGTTAGAAAAATGAAGAAACGGCGCGAGAAATATACCAATTTAGTCAATAAGGACTAATAATTTTATTTTATTTTTTTGTGTTGAAAGGTGGGGGAGGGGGGTGCATAAAAGACTAATTTGCAATATAACATAAAATCTTCACTGAAATACCTTGCTGTAATGGAATCCTGAGTAGCATTCGTAAATCCATCAAATGCAAGATTAACGAAACAAAGTCCATATCCAAGTGGGGCATTTGGGTGAGCCAGCTTGCTTCTGGTTTTTGAGCTAGTCTGAGACAAACGGAAGTACAAAGAAGAGATAATTACGGGTCAGGAGTAGGAATTCATTATCTAAGTAGATATATTAGGTACATGCTCAAGTTGAACAGCCCAATCCCAGTGCACTACCCATATATATATAAAGGATTCAAAAGAGAAAAACGAAAGGCGCAGTGCTCCAAGATAATGACTAGATATTCCTCACCTTTGAAAGTGCAAACGTAGAAACACCACCAGCAACAAGAAAAGTACAGACATACTCGGGGAACGTGTATCTAATACCATAAACCAAGGCACCCATCAGCATCACTGCATAAATTCAAATTATCACATCTGTTAATGATAAAAGCCACTACAGCTACAAAAGCTTGATTTGATAAATGAAGAAATCTACCTTCAGAATAAGTTTCATTGTATTAATTTCCACACGTCAAAGTGAAAATTTCTCTCTCCAAAACTTGTAATGAACAGAGCACGTAAAATGAACGCTTTTCCCTTTCTTTTCATTTTTGATATGTGAAGGGGCCGGATCCAGAATAAACCAGACCCTCGACTAAGGCTTCGGCCGCCCAGATTGGGCCGGGCCAAAAGGTGGATCTAAGCCCACAGAGGGAACCAGACCACGAAGGTCTAAGCCACAATCCATAGACGAGCTATACATTAGCCAAGCACCAATGCAAGTCCTAGGGTATTGTGCCCAAGCTTAGAAAGTTAGGCCAAGTGTCCCACGCTGGCCTTGCGGAATAGGCACGACGTGTGGCGCTGGTCAAGACTCCTATTGATAGACCACCAAGCATAAAGACAACGTTTGCCAAGCCAAGCAAACTATGCACAACCAAATGGAGCCCAAGATTTGTACAAATAAAGCACTTTCATTAATATAAAGCAAAAGCACAAGAAGTGACAAGCAAGTATGCACACAAAAGTCCTAAAACTATAGACGGGATGACTCTCACCTGAGTGACTCTCCTCTGCACACAAAAGTCCTAGACCTATAGACAGGGGATGACTCTCATCTGAGTGACCCTCCTCTAATATAGCATTCTAAACCTTTCCAAAAGTGACAAGAGAAAACGTCGCTATTTCCGAGGAGTCATAATGAATTTCTAAAAATACTAAACTAACTCAAAAATTACAAGGCTTTGGCTTATACTAAAAATACAAAAATTTCCAAAGCCTAAAACAACTTCTAAGTGCTCCAAAATAATGCCCACTGTCAGCATTGAACAGGTTCTGGACGCTGCCCGGGCATGCTGGTGGGGCTGCCCGAGCTAGCTACTGGGAGCGCGCGCCTGTGAGCGCAGAGCGTGGGCGCTGGGCGTGTGCGCATGCTGGGCACTGGGCGTTGGGGCTGCGCGTGGGCGCTGCTGGCTGGCTGCCTAGCTGTTGCCCTGTTTGGCTGCTTCCCCCATTGGCTTGGACCATGTGCTCGGCTCGTCTTGGGCTGCCTTGGGGCATCACTTGGGCTCGTGTGGGGCACTCTTGGGCCATGTTTTGGACTCCATGGGATGTCACCTTGGCATTTGCTTGTACACCCCTGGTTGACTTCTTGGGCACATGTGGGACCTTCCAAAGGGCACAAAGGTGCAAAGCATTGATGAAGGGCCCGGTGGAAGGGCGCCTGCTCACAAATTTCCCCCACTTGATCGGTCTACATCCTCGGAAACTTTTCCTAATAATCACCTATGATCTCATTAAAAACCGTTAGGTCCGCCCCTCCCTTTCCCAACTTATTTCATCATCACCAAGACCTTTTCACTTCAAGAATTGTTGTTGCTTTTTTCCTACCAACAATCTTCCACTCAATCAGCCAAGATGTATTCAACTGAGCATTTTCCTGCTTTGGCCATGATGGTCTAACGCTTGGACACATTTCTTGTAGGATCTTCTGTGTCTGGATGGTAAGGTTTCAAGTAGCCAACATTGAATACTAGATGAACCTTTAGCCATGAGGGTGCATCAATTTTGTAAGCACATTTGCCCACTTTTCTCAAAATGGTCACCTGCCCTTCATATTTCGTCACCAACTTCGATCTCTTCCCCTAACAAATTTTCGTTGCTCAGGGAAGAGTTTGACAAGGACTTGGTCCCTACTTTGAACTCCAATGGTCTCCTCCTTTTGTCAGCCCACTTCATCTTGCTTGAAGCTTTCTCGAGGTAAGCACGAACAAGATCATGACCTCTCTTCCAATCCTTAGAAAATTGGAAGGATTTTGGAGACTTGCCATCATAAGGTTCATCCATTGTGTGGGGTAAGAGTGGTTGTTGGTAGTTTACAATCTGAAACGCACTCTTTCTCGTCGGACTGCTCTTCTGAGAATTGAAACATAGTTGTGCTACATCAAGGAGTTGCACCGAGTTCTTTTGATTGGCATTAATGAAATGGCACAAATACTCCTCAATCATACAATTGAATCTTTCGATTTGCCCATCTATTTTTGGATGATAGTTTGAAGGCATGCCAAGTTTTAGTGGAGATAGAGTTTTCTATTGAAAGATTGTCTTTATGTACCTTCTATTAAAATGAATTTAATTTTGGTTTCTAATTTGGTAAAAAATAAATATTCTGTTCATTTTAATGACTCTGTGGTTATTAAGAAAAATAAACTTTTTATTTGTTCCAGTACATTCGTGGATCATCTGTATGTTATATCTCATATCTTTCTTACACTGCAACTAACTAAATTGAATAACACATCTAATTTACTATATAAGAGAAATGATCATTCTTTAATGAACCAAACGTTTCTTTGACACTTACACTTAGGTCATATTAATCTAAAAAGCATAAATAGACTGGTAGAAGACTGGTAGAAGATAGACCTTTGAGTTCATTGAAAGTGGAGCCACTTCTAGTCTATGAGTCCTACTTAGAGGGTAAGACAACCAAGAGGTCCTTTTCGGACAAAGCCTATGGAGCTAAAGAACCGTTGGAACTGGTTCACTCTGATGTGTGTGATCCTATGACTATCCGAACTAGAGGTGGTTTTGAGAACTTCATCAGTTTCATTGGTAACTACTCAAGGTATGAATACATTTACCTGATACATCGTAAGTCTAAATACTTTGAAAAATTCAAAGAATTCAAGGCGGAGGCGAAGAAGCATCTGGGTAAAAGTATCAAATCACTATAATCTGACCGTAGTGGCGAATACCTCTTTAGAGAGTTTAAGGACTATTTGTCGTCAAAAGATATTATATCCCAGTTGACTGCACCGGACACTCCGCAGCAGAATGGTGTTGCAAAAAGAAGGAATAGAATTCTTATGGAGATGGTAAGCTCGATGATGAGTTATTCGAAATTACTCCATTCGTTTTGAAAACTTGCATTAGAGACAACGGCTTATATTCTAAACTTGGTACCTTCTAAGTCAATACCTTCTACTCCTACAGAATTATGGACCGAGCGCAAACCTAATATGAGACATTCATATTTGGGGGTGTCCAGCGCATGTGCTGAAAGAAAAAGTAGGTAAGTTGGAACAAATGACAGAAGTCAATTTCTTTGTCGGGTATCCCAAGAGAACGAATTGTGGTTTATTTTTTAATCCTAAGGATCATAAGGTCATTGTTAGCACCAATACCCGATTCTTGGGAGATGATTATATTATGAACCGCATGCCCAAAAATAAAATTATTCTAGAAGAATTGAGAGAAAATACCAGTAGAACGAAAAGGGAACCACAAGTCATTGATATCCCATTAACTCGTCGTAGTGGGAGGATTATCGGGACAAGTGCAGATCCTAAACCAGATCAGGGTGCTACCATTAACATGCTAGACGAGCATGTGGGTAATGGTGCACAGGATTCAGATTCTGCACAGCGCATTTCTGCTAGTACACAAACGCAGGTAGTGCCTCATCGTAATGGGAGGGTTGTTCATCAACTCGATCGGTTTATGTTATTGGGGGAATCTTTTGATAGGATCCCGATAGAACTGGATACCAAACCCTGTAACTACAATGAAGCACTCCAGTGTTAGAAAAGAGAGAAAGTTTCCCGTATGTCTCATTATGAGACATACCTACATATTTATTAAGAAAATGAGAGCCTACAATAGATATATTATTATTACTTAACATCTTAATACTAAATATATATTAACACCCTCCTCAAGTTGGAGCATAGATATCAAGCATGCCCAACTTGTTACAAATATAGTGAACCCGGGGCCCGGGAAGTGATTTAGTGAACACGTCAGCCAACTGTTCACCAGAACGATCAAAGCCAAAATCGATAGTGTTGTTCTTATACTCGTGGCAGATGAAATGACAGTCGATCTCGATGTGCTTAGTCCGCTCATGAAACACTGGATTAGTAGCGATGTAAACAGCAGACT
>JAOTRH010195298.1:0-11468 GCA_034768845.1 Heliamphora exappendiculata
GAGTTTTGGTAGCTTAGCTCATGTTGTGTTCATTTTTGATGTATTTTCTTTGCATGCATGTCATATACTCATACAAATCAAAAATCCTAACCCGCCAGGATAGTCTAGTAGTTTAAGGTCATCACTGGGACTAGTCGTAAAATTGGAGGTCTTGTGTTCGACTCCCACTAGAAGCGCCCTGACTTAACCGATACCTTCAATTTGCGGGTGATTGCTGGTATCAGAAGATTTACGCTTTATGGGTGGGTTTAAAACGCCCTACCTTGAGGTGGCTCCTCCGTAAAAGAAAAAAAAATCAAAACTCCATAACACATTTAAGTCATAAAACTAAAAAATATATATATACAAGCACATGCAAAACTTGATCATACATAAATAGTCCACTATCCACACCTATGACGTCTTTTTGAGTTAATTTTTGTTTCTTTTTCTTTGGGCTGCTTATAGAGATAGATTGAGAGCTATTTCATGAGAGTATAACAGAAGGTTTTAGGAAATTTACTTACCTTAAAAAGAGTAGACAATGAGGGAGGATAAACTAGGACTTAGCTTTCACTCAAGGCCTCTTAGTTCCCTTGGCTTCTTCCTTCTTCCTTCTTCCTTATCCTTCTTGTTTCTTGCTTTTTTCTTCTTCTTCTTTTCTATAACATTTTGAATATTTTTTGATCTCTCCTCTCTCTAATCGAATACATGAGGAAGAAATGAAGGGCACTTGTCTTAGTTTATATAAAAAAAAATGGTAGTAGATTTAATGACGGTTTGCAAACTTATGTTTAAATTACTTAATTTATAATTGGTTGTATGGATGGTGGAAAGACTTTTTAAAAATTTAAAATCTAGAAATTTGCAGAAAAATCAGTGGGAATTTGCCTGCGGTATGTTTGGGTGGTTCAAAGTGCTTTATTTTGCTTTAATTACTTATTTGGTGGTATTTTGGCACTATATTATCTAAGAAATTTTTTTTAAAATTGATTTGATGTATCTTTTTGGTCTTCTAACTTACTAAAATAAATTATTTTAGTGTTATTATTATTATTATCATAATTTATAAAAATGTAGATAATAATTAATTGTTTAAATGTAGACAATTAAGCTATTTTAAGTTATTTTGACTATATGTGACTTTTTGACTTATTTAACTGTGTAAGAACTTTAATAATAATTTGTTTACCTTTTTTGGTCGATAATATTATATTAGTATGTATATTACTTGTATAAAAAGTCTTGGGTCATAATAATGTTTAATTTGTACAATTTTTTTTTTATTTTTGAGCTTAAAAATTACAAAAGTCACTTTTTGGGCACAAACTCCAATGTGGCCGGCCACTAAGAGAATTTTTGTCAATTTTTGATATTATTTTGTCTTTTGTTACTTAATTGTATTTAAATATCTGATTTAGGGTGTCCATGTATTAAATTTTAGATTTTTAAGACTCTTTGCTGTACTAAGGGCAAAATGGTCATTTTATCATAATTATGATAATTTTTTATTTGTAATCATATATTTCATATTATTTACTTAATTTAGGATGTTAGGAGTATTCTCTGAGTATTAGGACTTTAGCTTTGAGTATTTGGTCTTTTTGGAGTTTTCAGGTCGAATTAAAGTTTCGGGTTGATTTAGGATTTTTGATCTTCTAGTAACATAAGATCTTATCAGCTTATTGTTGCTAGTACTAGGATTTGGGTTGGATCGCTGGACAGGTCGTTATAAGATGGGTTGTTACAACTAGGGTTTGTACCGAGGTGTTACAGAATTAGTGTGCCATCATTTGTACTCATTTGCTCGTTAAGGGGCTTGTTCTTATATGCTTTCGATTCCATCTTTATTGTAATTGAGGCTAGGGTTTTAGCTTTGTTAAGTGAAAGGATTCACTTAGGTTTGAAGAAATAGAGTGCTCTTGGTGTAAAGGCTTCTCTGCCTAGTAAAGGGGAGAGACTTCTCTGCCTTAAGGAGGGATTATTGGAATCCTCAAGCGGCATACTTGAGGCAAGGACATAGGCTAAAGTGTTGAATCTTGTAAATCTCAGTTTTATTCTCTCTATCCCTTAAACTTTTTACTTTCACATTTGATTGATATATTATTTACCTATCTATTAAATTAAATGCATAGTGAATAAATTGAATCAAAATCTTTTGTATACTTTGATCTTAAAATTTGGAGAAAAATTTTTAAATACTCAATTCATCCCCATCTTGGGATTGCACCACAGTCATAGGAAGCTCATATTTTACGGGATTATGTGGCTGGTGGGAAAGACACCAAGGGATGGATCGAAGACCAGGATCAGAGTTTAAGATTTGCGAGGAGAGTGTTTGTTCCAAAGTCGTGCTGTGGCGATGTGTTAGGTGATTTTCACCATTCTTGTCTTGCAGTGCACGCGAGAGGTACTAAGATGTATCATAATCTGCGTTGTTAGTTCTAATGAAAGGGAATGAAGAGAGATATGGTTCAGTTTGTTTCTCGGTGCCTTACTTGTCAGCAAGTGAAGGCAGAACATCAGAGGCCAGCAGGGTTGCAACAGCCATTGCCAGTATCGAAATGGAAGTGGGAGAACATCACGATGGATTTTGCATCTAGACTTCCTAGATCGCCTGAGGGACAATGATGTTGTTTGGGTTGTGGTTGATAGACTGACGAAGTCTGCGCATTTTCTTCCCATTCGTGTGAAGGACTCCGTGGACAAGTTGAGTAGGTTGTATGTCATTGAGGTTATTTAATTATATGGAGTACCTGTATCTATTATTTTCAACTGAAATTCGCGCTATACATCGCACTTTTGGTAGAGTCTTCAAGTAGCTTTGGGAATGAATTTGCTTTTTAGCACTGATTTTCATCCTTAGACGGACGGTCAGTCTGAGCGTACTATACAGATCTTAGAGGACATGTTGAAAGCTTGTGTGCTCAATTTTTGGGGATCTTAGAGGATAATATATCGTTGACAGAGTTTGTGTATAATAATAGCTATCAGTCTAGCATTGGGATGGTGCCTTTCGAGGTTTTGTATGGAAGACCATGTAGGTCACCAGTGTGTTAGGCAGATGCAGAAAAGGCAGTTGTTTTGGTACCCAATTTGGTGCGAGAAATGACGAAGAAGATTACAATGATTCGCCAACGTTTGATGATGGCCCAGAGTCGCCAGAAAAATTATGCCGATCAGAGGAGGAGGCCTTTAGAGTTTGGGGTGGGGGACCACATATTTTTGAAGGTTTTACCACGCCAAGGTTGATGAGATTTGGCCGTAACTGTAGATACCCCAATTTGATCAAGCTGAATCTTAAGCACCCATCTCGAATGTGCTTTAATGAGGAAAATATGATAATTATGTTCAAAGATACTCTCAAGCAAACAAAATCACTAATACGTTTCAAAACCCTAGAAAACCACCAAGAAATCATTAGATTATGACATTTCTCTCACGACCGCAACTTTTTTTAAATCCTAAAATAAACTAACTTTCTTTCTCACAATTGCCACACTTTGAACCTAGCTGCGACTTTTCATCACCATAAAGGTAGCGACCGTCACTATGGAAAAGTAAAAAGAGAGTGGCTGTCACTTTTACTCCTTTTTTTGGATAGGTGGCAGCATCCTAAAGGGGGTTTGTGTTGCTTATTCTGCCTATAAATAGGCATTATTTTTCAAAAACCAGAGAAGAAAAAGAAGAAAGAGCTGGATACTAAAACTCTGTCCAAATACTCCTCCACCCAATATTCTCCTATCCATTCTATACTTCACGAGCCTTGTTCATGTTTTTACTTGCATTGAGGGAGTTCTTGGAGCTCATATCGGCTTGGAGATATCCTATTCTCACGCTTGAGGAGCCATTCGAGGTGGATATCCATATGAGGTAACCTTAGAAACCACGACTCTTCTATAAACCCTTATTTTCTTACCTTAAGGGTGTCGTGGATATGGTTTCTATTATTTTTATTGTCTATTTATCATCCATTTCAATCTAAGCATTGTTCCTTCAAATTTTCATTATAAACAATGTATTCGTAACTCTCTATTTCATATATTTACAGTCGATTTTATTTCATTTCGACGCTCACAAGAACATTGAGCACATCAAAAACTTTCTGAGGTTCTGGAACATGACGGCCGCGACTTTCCAGTGTCTAGATCACATATTTTGTTAAACCTGTAGTCACGGTCGTGACCTGTTTGCACATGGACAATACGTTTGCGCCTTAAATACCTACAGCTGCAACAAAATATTGTTACGGTCGTGACATCTATTTAGAGGCTAAAAACATAAGAAGTTCTTTCAAAACTCTCTGATATTCATTTGTTTCAAAGTTTTCTCCTCTTTTCTCACTCTATTTAGCATTTTTTTTACACCTCAGTTTATTTTCTTGTTGGGTAATGAATAGTAGATCTGGCCTAGATCAAATGGGCTATGATCTCCATTCGATACACCTCCATTCTTATGTGTTCTATGGTTATAAGGACATAATGGCCGCGGCCTTTCAATGTCACGGTCGTGTGTTTTGTAAAAAATCACAGTAACGGCCGCAACGTTGGTTTCCATATATGTCATGGCCGTTACGTCCCTTTGCTACTGCCGTGAGGTTTTGTGAGGCCAGTGACATGAAAAATATATTTTATATGCTCTATTATCTTCTTTTAACATCATTTTTATTCTGCTTTGAGTTATTGTTTGTATAGAGGATGAAGGATTGCGGATCTAATCTAGAATGAATAGGTTATGGTTTCTGTCCTACATATCTTATTTATTTGAGTATGTTTTAGCCCTTGTATGTTGAATATGCTCTTTTTGGACCCTTAGAAACCATGGTCGCGATTTGTATTTGTCACGGTAGTGAGTTTTTTCCTTTTGTTCCTTGTGGTAACCTTATATTTGTCACGGCAGCATGTTTTGTGACTTATTTTGTCACGGTCGCAATATTTGTTGTTATGGTTGTGAGTTCTTATGTATGTCCAGTAGCTTAAAATAGTGCTTGAGTCTTCTTTGTTTATTTTATGTAGCCTGTTTATAGCATGTTAGAGGCAGAAATATTGTTGCATGATCCTTAGGTATCCATTTGTTCATTTTGTTGGTTATTCGCATATTTTTTACTTTGCTTTACTCAAATGATACGTGTTGCATATCTAGAAATTATAACCAAGTTGCATGATCCTATGAATCATAGTTAAGGTTTTGTTTCTTTGCTTACTTTTGTTTGAACTCTCTTTAACCTCTCGTTCTGTATATGTCACCTTTAAAAAGTTTATAATAAGAACTAATATTGACAAATTATAAGCCAACCTCACAGTTAGGCAAAAATGGTGCCTAACACCTTCCCATTTTGTACCTTAGCTCCCAAACCCCCTTTTTCTCTTAGTACGTTTTTAAAAGACCCTTCGCTTTTTTTTGTTTTTTTTAGTTTTTCTCAAAAATCAAGTGGCGGCTCAATTTTTCGAAAAAAGGTGCTCAGATATCTTGGATTATCTTTTTTTGAAAAGAAAAGAATATTTTTCTAAAAATAATAGATATCTGGTGCATCTCACCAGACAAAAACACTCGTAACTTTTTTGGCGACTCTGTTGGGGATTTGTTTTTCCAAAAAAATTCAAATCATAAGAGGGCTTAACTTAAAATGTCAATGGTTCTTATTGTAAACTTTTTATCTATATTTGCATTTACATTTGCATATTTGTGTGCTTGGTTCTCAAACTCCCGCTCTGCCTACCCAATATCCTGGTTAGTTTACTATCTCGGGGTTATGTCGGGGAAGCTGGCAAGCTTTTTGGCCACATGCTTCCATAGATGTGGCAAAAAGAGTTATTGTATACCATTTAACCATCCCTTACACCATTTCTAGCATTGGGAGATATATTCTTGACTCTATTCAGAAGATACACTAAGTGAAGACCTTCTAGCCTTTTCATGTGCATATAGTTTCTTATAACCCATTCTTTTAAGATCAGTGAATCTTTTAGGATTATGTGATTTTTCTTTTTATGAATGCTTTTGTTTGTATAGTTAGCACCCCGATTAGGACTATTTTTCATTTTCCCGATCTGCCATTAAGAGTGAGTTATTTCGAGTTTAGGCCCAGCTAACGAGTCTTTTGATTTACGTAAGTCCTTCCAGTTCAGAGACCCAGGATAATAGCTCCAAGTAAAGAAGAACCTATACGCACTTGGGCCCGATCTCTGACTGAAAGACTCAAACTGCAGATTAGCTGAGGTTACCAATGGCAGATCCAGAACTAACTATGGCAGATATGATGAGGGCGATTCTGGAATTACAACAGACAGTTGAGGGAGTCAACTCTATAGTAACCAATCAGGATAGGATCTAGACTCGGTGTCAGGCTCAGATTCAGGCATTACAAACTCGAGCTGTAGACCCCAATCTAGTTCTCCTGAATGGATAAGAAGACGGAGTAGAAGATAACCTTTGGGATGAGAATGCAGGACCTGAGGGAGCCCAACATGCAATTGCACAACCCATTCAGCAGGGAATCCCAAAAATATTAGCCATGAAGGAATCGAACTTGTCTGATAAGGTCAACAAATTGGAGAAGATTTTGAAAAAAAGCATGAGGAATTGAGGACTACATGTTAGATGTGGAGGAACTTTGTTTATTTCTCGATGCTGAGCTTTCCGAGAAGTTTAAAATGCCCGACATGGAGAAATTTGACAAGATTTGAGATTCGAGGATCTATCTAAAAATGTATGTGGGAACTCTGTCGCTAATGGTTATTAGTGACCAGTTAAAAGCTCAGCTCTTTCAGCAGTCTTTACCCGGAGCTGCTATGGTTTTTGTCTTTAGATGCTGTAAAAACTAGAACCTGGGAAGACATTGCTACTGCAATTGTCAACCAATATAACTACAACATCTAGCTTGACGTTACCCCTTGGGAACTTGAGACTACCCGGCAGGAGGCCAAAAAATCTTTTGTTGAGTTTTTGATCCGATGGTGGGCTAAAGTAGCTAAAATGACGAATTGACACATCAAAAAGGAACAAGTGAGAATGGTAGTAAAGAATTTACAACCATAGTTTTGCAAGTATCTGATCACACAGTCGTTGATGACACTTGAGGAAGTTTTTGATGCCTTGATACAGATAGAGGATGCACTATAGTCTGGGGATATCGAGGAGGAAAAATCGAGTCAAAGAATGGTTTAAAAGTCATATGCCAATAATTCGAATAATGCCACCAATGCCGTGAACCGAAGTTATGAAATGAACCTATTGAATCCTAACCTGAATCAAGCTAGCCCCATCTGTCCAGCTAGCTATCCAAAATCAACCCTAAAACCAAAAGAGAGCCTTCACTCAACTTACTGTATATTTAATGTCCATCTTGAGCCGTCTAATTAAAAGGGGTCTTCTAAAGCCTTTGGAGCCAACCCCACCTCCAAACCCTTTACCACCCAAATATAATCATACCCAATACAGTGCCTTCCACCAAAAGCATGGTCACTTAACCAACAACTGCATGAGTTTTCGGCACGAGATCTAGGATTTGATAAATAACAAGGTGATTTCCCCACCAACTACCGTTTAGAAACCGAATGTCACCACCATCCCTCTACCGAATCATGCAAATCAGTAAAATGTGAATGTTGTTGAAAGAGGGTAAGAAGGTTTTGATCCCACTAAATTTATAGTCTCCGTAATAGAACTGAAGTCGATTGCAGATTTTTCATCTAGTCAAGAGGTGTTGTTTATTAATGGCCTTATTCAGGATTTGATCGACGACGATTTTGATAACTTCCTGATCTTTATTGTCCATAAAGAAAAAGTTCCTCTCTCTATCAATGGTGATGACGAGGAGGATGAAGAAATCAGGCATTTGTGGGAGGATCTGGCCTGTCTTGAGGCATTAGATGAGTTAGAGGAAGCAGGGATTGACATCCAATGGCATGCCCCGACTGTTTCAAGCTACGATGTAGCCTGGCACTAAGGGGAAGCTTGATATGGAGAAGCCAACCTGAGTTTTAGAACAAAAGAGACAGGGAATAAGGTATTAGAAATAGAAGAATCCTCAAAGGGGAAGGAGGCTGATAGCGAGAGTAAGTAGGAAGAAGATCCACTAGTCAATGAGGAAACTAAGAAGAAGTAGAAAGATAAGGAAGAGAATTCACCCCACATAAAGTTGTTGGGAACCGTAGGTTTGTGTTTGACCCTTCTGTATACATCGTTCTTCTTCATGAGCCGAAACCAAAGACACCTCTACTCAAGGAGCCAGTCTTATGCTCTCTCGAAGTAGAGTACCAAGAAGAGAATGACATATGGGAGTTAGAAGAGATAGACCAGGAATTCATGGACATAGAGTATGATGAAAGAGAGGATGTGCCAGAATGGCACTCGATTATTGAAGAACCATATGACTATGGAGGCCCATGGGAACCTTGGGGTCCTCCCCCACCGCACAATTATGAAGACCCGTTTGACAGGGTAACACTACCACAACTCTTTGAACTAGAGACTGATATCGATGAAGAGTTTGATTGGTTTTCGCAAAATATAATAGAAATTAAGGAAGATCATTGGGGGGTGAAGGATTTAACGGAGAGAAAGCTAGCGCAGACGATTTTTGGGCCTTCTGAGAGAAAGGATATCGGGTGGTCAAAATTCGAGAAGTGGCTGACCAGCTTGAAGGACTATGGGAACCCGAAGAGCGAATAGAGCATCTGACAAGAATTGAGAGGCATTTTAAGCCAGCACAGCTAGAGAATGGGCAACCAAGTAGGGGCATGGAAGAGTCAAGGAAGTAAATAGAGAAGCAGAACAATGAAGAAGAGGACATAGTCTTGAAGCAACTCAAGAAGACATAAGCTAATGTGAGCATTTGAGGGTTACTTGTGGCATCCCATAAGCACCGACAAGCTTCCTTAAAAGCTTTAAACAGTGTGGATATCCCAATCGACGTATCTCCCAATCAGTTGGTTGGAATGCTTATGCCCGAAAAGTGAACCGATGTCATCACCTTTTGTAACAAAGATTTTCTGACCGAAGGGCCATCTCATAACAAGTTGTTATATCTAACTATCCAATGTTTGGGGAAATGGGTGCCGGTTGTCTTGGTTAAAAATGGTTCTGCTCTCAATATATGTCCACTACAAACTGCTTATTGTTTGGGACTGAAGATGCAAGACCTCAAACCGAGCGCACAAGGAGTACGTGCATATGATAACATAAGAAGAGACGTGTTGGGATTGGTGACCTTCGCTGTGATAGTAGGGACATTGGAAAGTGAAGTGGAATTCCATGTTCTCGATGTGCCGACCTTGTTTAATTTTTTGTTGGGAAGACCGTGGCTACATGATCTGACAGTTAGAGCAGTTCCATCGACCTTGCACCAAAAGGTGAAGTTGATCAAGGAAGGAGTGACTGTCACTATTCCGGGCGAATCTAACTTGCCAACCCCGATCAGTGATACGACCCCACTACTTGAGATTCAGCACGTGGAAGAGGATCTCCTTTTAAGTGGGTTCGACTTTGATGAAAATAAATGTCACACTGCCTCTCTAGGGTCGAAACTTAATGTAATATAAACACAGTCAAAGAATAATTGTATTAGTCGAACTGTAATTATCTGTTCATATGATCAAAAGCAGCTGTACATATCATGGCTACGTTTTTCCATGCATTCAAATTGACATATATACTTTAACAAAAAACTTCGCATTCTAGGTCTTGATTACTAAAGATTTAAGCAAAAAGACACTTGATTGCGAGCCTGATTCAATGGATTGAACAACTATGGTGGACTAACTCTAGTCATCCCTGTGATCTGCAACCATAAAGGTTACAGGATAGTGTATTTAGTATTATAATGAACAAGATAAAAAACAAACATTCTACTTCCAAATTTCAAAACAACATGCTCTCCATGAGAAAAGTAAGGTATTACATTCAACTGCCACATAATTTCATAAACAACCTTATCAGTTTTTCAGGATTTCACAATTCTTAACGAACTTTTTTCAATCTTTGTAAAAGTATCACTTTAGGCTCAACAGCTCCAAATTATGAAATTCACTGTCTCATACTCAAAAATAGAGTTTTCTGGTATAACCATCACAACTCAAAATAAAGCTTTCTTATTCATAATCTATACCCAACAGTGATCAAGTAGTCATCCACCTCATGATTGGGAGTTTCGACAGTATCGTAACCTCAATTCTCAATGCACGGATGGCAACGTGATGGAATGAGGGCTACTCTCCACCAAGCATGAGTGGTATGTATTGTCCGGGACTTAGCCCGCAACGCCTTTAAGGAAAAAAATCCCGCCTAATGGAAAACCTCCCCTCATAGGGAGAACCAACATCCATAATTGGGCAACCTCCCCTAACGGGATATAAAGGGCCGAAAACTCTTGTAACTTGGCACTTTGGAACAACATCTCATAATATCGATGACATTTGTCTAAAATATTTATATCACAATCACATACTTTTCAAAAGATACAGATAGCATATTTGAAAATATCATAACATTTGAATAAAAGATCATACTATCACACTTTTTTATACTTCAAAACATGGATATAAAGTAAATTTAAAGCATAATTCATACATTTTTATTCAAAATAATACTTAAGCACTCTCACATTGTCTTAAGTGCGACAAAACTATCTTCTTATTTTCGATCCTAATTCCTAATCTTCTGGTAACATATTCTCGGTGCCTAGCAAGAAATCAAACCTCTACATAAGCGTAGGATACTTACTTTTTATGAAATTTTAGAATTTTCGACAATTGAAGTTATTTATGATTTAAAATTCACAAGTTAAAATAAAATTTAGCTAAAATTCTATAATGTATTTAGTTTCTTTAGTTAATCAAAGTTTATTGTTTATATTTAGCTTCCAAAAGAATTCGTATCTTAGTTGTAGTCTGAATATTAAAATTTAATCAGAAAAATCTTATACTTTGACTTATTCTTTTTAATAATCTTTGTAAGGTTTATCTCCAGTCCTTAATTTAAAACTTGATTACTTATTTTATTTTGTTATTGTAATTCACTCATCAATCCTAGCATCCTCACTTTAGCTATCTATTTTCTGAATATAATCATTATTTTTTAATTATAAAAACTCAATTATAATACTTAAACTTTTGATTAAATTAATTTATAAAAATTCATAAAGATAAACGAGTAATTAAACCATAAACTGGTTAAAATAATTAGGGTAAATTTCACTGATCCCCCTGTGATTTCTGACAAAAATATAAACTCCCCATGTAATTTTAAAAATTGTACTAACACCCCACAGGTTTGATTTTAACATCAAAGAGACCCTAACCGTTATAATTTTCGTTCAATTTAACGAAAACTACAAAATCGCCCTCAAAATCGCTATTCTCGCCCAAAACCACCACCCCAAAACCACTCTCCAAATCCAAAACCGTTGGCACCTTCCACCCCTGGCGTCCCTCCCCTCCCGTCGGCCCCCCCAGTCGTCCCCACTCTCCCGTCGTCTCCCTCTCTCTCTC
>JAOTRH010195309.1:0-11468 GCA_034768845.1 Heliamphora exappendiculata
AAAATAAAAAAAAATAAAAAAGATAAAAAAAAAAAGATTAATTCAGCCTAATCCGAACTTTTTACGAAAACCCATTGGGCCTAATCAAATATAGCCCGCTCAATTCACAGTCAAATCCGACCGTTTTTGTACCATTAATTTTAACTGAAAATAAAAAATATAATCACTTTAAAATTAGTTATTAGTTATTAGTTATGAATCTAGAAATAAAAGTACCGCATTAAATGGACGGCTACAGGAATGGATTATTATCTGAAAGTAGCCAAACTTAAATGGGCGGCCATTGTGTACGGATTATGCTCTGAAAGTGGGCCCACAAAAAGGAAATAAATGTTGGAGTCCAAATTTCAAAGCTCAAATCACGCAATTATTATTGTTGTTGTTGTTATTATTGTTATTATTATTATAACTAATTATATGATAAATTATTTAAATTTTGTTTAATAATTATTATACATTGAATGAGATTAATAGTAAAATAAAATTAAAAATAAGATAAAATATAATTAGTAATGAGATAAGAATAATTTTTTTATATTTGATTTGAATAAAATTAAGTAATAAGCTATACGATATCATGTTTTGTAATTTTCAATATTACCTTTATATTAAAAAATTAATAAATATATTTTAGTTAATTTTTATATTAGCTACTAAGTTAATTAACTTAAATAAGTTAATAAATTAAATTTTATATTATTTATTTTAATACTTTTTATTTTTTTATTACTTTTTAAAATTCTTCAAATTCACTTTTTGAAATAAATAAATTAGAACTAATAAGTTAATAAGTTAAACTTTTTAATATTAATATTAAAATTACTTACTATTAATATTAATATTGTTAGGAATTTTGCTTCGACAATATTCGTTTTATAATTGGTAATTCTATGACAAATGTTTATTCAATTTATTTATTTTATTAATTGATATTTTGATACTTGTTCTTTTGAAAGTATGGTTTTAATAATGCAGGGCCACACAAAAAGATGAAAAAATATCAAAAAGAGCTCTCACGGAAGACCGCCCGACAGACCGCTCGAGAAGTATATCGAGCGGTCTAATAAACCTCTCGGTTGTTTTGTTTCTGCATCAATTTGACTGAAAGCAGGCATCAACCGCTCGAGCAATTAATAGACCGATCGAGCAGTCCTCGACGCAGAAGTTTTTAATAAAAGCAGCAGCGATGGTTTTGAAAGGGTTATTATAAATAAGGAGCTAGATGGATTTAGCAGCTCTCCTATTGTGGATTTAGCAATTTTTCTATTGCTGATTTAGCAGTTTTTCTATTGTTGATTTTGCAGCTTTTCTATTATTGATTTAGCAGCTAGAGTTTTGAAAACCTCTATATATATAAATAAGTAGCTGGTGTTTATGGGTAGGTGGCTCATTAATTTTATTTTGTGAAAAACCTAGCCGCCACAAGATTTGAAAGATGATACATACCGGCAAGCTCTGCTACAACAACTTGATGATTCAATAAACTTTCGCGCAGTCAAGTCAATCATTAAGCCAATCAAACCTTCAACGATCTGTTTGTGTTCGTGGAGTCGTTTGAGATGATTCTCAAGTGTTGAAGTCTGGTGAAGGAGTCCGTCAGTATTGAAGTCCGATAGTGAGTTCTAGCGGCGGTCAAGCACAGGAATTGGTATACGTAGATTCGACAAAAATAGGCTTACTACCATTGGTTGTGGGTGCAACGTTGGGTTTATAAGATTTCTTTGTAACCAACATTTAATAGTGCTTGATTTCCTAGACCTGGTGTTGTCTCGTGATTTTTACCTGGTTTGTGATTTTTCACGTAAAAATGATCGTCTCGTGTGTGATTGTGTTTGATTTATTTTTCTGCTTGTTCGTTTGGTTGGTATAAGCTTTTTGCAGCTTTTAGCTACTTTAAAAAAATTAATTCGTGCAAATCAGTTTACAAATGAAAGTTTTCAATTGGTATCAGAACATGTTAAATTATTTTTTTTTTAAAAATTGTGATTCATTGACTGATTTGCAATAAATGAATTTTCTTAAAGAATGTGTTTCGACCGGTAAACCATCTCTTCTTGACGGCCATAATTACACCTTTTGGAAAGTTTGGAGGAAAGCCTTTTTTAAAATCTATAGATTAAAGAGTTTGGCTTTCTGTTGTTGAGAGTTACAAATCTCCCACATGTATTGTCGATGGAGAAGTCGTCCCTAAGCCAGTGGCTAAATGGGATAGAGCTAATTTTAAGAATGCTGGATGGAATAACAAGACTATGAATGCTATCTTTAGTGGAGTCACACAAGATGAATTTTGGAGAATTAGTACGTATGGCTTGACTAAAAAAGTATGGGATATTCTTCAAATCACTCACGAATTGACTGATACAATAAAAATCTCAAAATTTCAACGTCTTACAACAAATTTTGAAACTCTGCGCATGAAAGACGATGAAAGTTTTGACGATTTTTATGCAAAATTAAGTGATATTGTGAATGCCTCTTTTAATCTTAGTGAAAAAATTTCGACGTCTAAAATTGTTCAAAAAATTCTTAGATCTTTACCCAAGCGTTTCCAACCAAAAGTCACAGCAATAGAAGAAAGTAAAGACATTGATTCTATTTATGTTGAAAATTTAATTGAAAACCTGCAAACCTATGAGCTAAATTTTCAAAACAAAAAGGTTTCAAAAAATATAACTTTCTCTGCAGCTCTTGGTTCTGCAAGCGACTCGAATGATGATTTAGACCCTGAGATGATGGCTACCTTTGTGAAAAAATTCAAAAAAATTTTAAAAACAAAAAAGTCTAATCAAGAGAAAAAATCACAAAAGAAGCACGGTAAAGACAAAGTCAAAAATATGTCCAATTTTATTAAAAAAATTGTCGAAATGCCCGGTTTCTGAAATTCAATGCTTTGAATGCAAAGGATATGGACATATGGTTAAAGAATGTCCGAACCTTCTTAGAAAGAAACACAAAAAATTCATAATCACTTGGGATGATGAAAGTGAACCCGACACGAGTC
This sequence comes from Heliamphora exappendiculata, assembly GCA_034768845.1. NCBI lineage: Eukaryota > Viridiplantae > Streptophyta > Magnoliopsida > Ericales > Sarraceniaceae > Heliamphora > Heliamphora exappendiculata. Next base: position 3,002 of record JAOTRH010195309.1, read on the forward strand.
ATGAGAAGAACCCTGATTGTGATGATAGGGAAATTGTAGCTTTTGTTGCTTATATTTAGGAGGAATCTAGTTAGTCTAACAATTTTAAATATTCTAAAAATGAGAAGAGTAATGATGTTAATGAAAGTGAAGATGATGAAACTTTTCAACAAACTTATGATAAATTTTGTAGAGAGTGCTTCAAGTTGACTAAACAAAATGCAAATTTGGTTAAAAAATATAAACTCTGTGAAAAAGAGAAAGACAGTGTCAAACAAGAGCTAACTGAAGCTCAAGACCTGGTTATGAAATTAAAATCAGACAGGGAGATTTTGTGTGAAAAACTTACAAAATGTGAAAAAGAGAAAAATAACTTGTCTAAAGTGTGTCAAACTAAACAAACCATGATTGAAATTCTTGAAAAAGATTTACATGTTGTGTTGAGTTAAAAACTGATCTTGAATTAAAATTGATTAAATTTGAAAAAGATCTGTTAAATATTCAATCTACTTTCAAGAAATTGAATGCAGGCACCATGGTTTTGGATGGCATGCTTAGGATACAGAAAGCAATGACTGATAGGAGAGGGCTTGGATTCACGGGTGCTTCTTCAAGCAACTCGACAAAAGGAAAAGAAAAAATTGGCCATCCAATTTTACCTATGTCTGCACCAAATGTTGTGAAGGCAGAAAGTGACAAAAAGTGGCATAATCAGACAGGTAAATCCACCATTGTACGTCGTGATGTAAGAAATGCTAAATTTATTCCTACCTGTCACCATTGTGGTATTATTGGGCACCCACGTCCTAATTGCATGAAATTGAATAAGAATATATTTTTTGTGCCTATTTGTCATCATTGTGGTTTAAAGAGACACATCAGATCTTACTGCACTAGGTTGATTGACCAATATAGATTCAGATTTGATGTGCCACAACAACCTAGAAAGAATTAGATGTCTAACCCAGAATTTGTACATTTGAAAATCAAGAAAATTTGGATTCGAAAGAGTAATCTAAATAACTTTTTGGCTAGTCGTAATCCCTAATTTGTTTTGAGTTTTGTTTTGTTTTTTTTTTTTATTTGAGTTTTTTTTTAGTTTTATTTTTGTCGTTAAAAAAAATGTGTGGGGGACTTTCTTAAAGGTTGAGTACCTTTTTCTGTGTATTATTTCATTTAGCTGAAATTATATTATTTTAAGTTTTGAGATTAACTATCGCATTTTTTTGGTAATCTAGTTTATAGTAGATATAACGCTTTCAGAGATGAGTCTATTATGTACACCACTTAAATATTGATAGATGCAGGGGTCTTTCGCACTTGGGATTATAATTTTTTTGGGTCTCTTTTATCTTTCAATTTTTTAAAGATTTTACAAAATGACCACATATTGGCGACCCATTTGATCTTAATATTTAGGTTCCCTCCTTCTTTTGGTTCTGTTTGGTTGGTTTGAGGAAATGGCTAGCTATAAGGACCTTATCTTTTCGTACTATTAGTGTGCGACACCTTGAAATTTTGTGCAAAAAATTTTCTTAGAAATTGGCTACCTATGCTAACCTTATTTTTTCGTTCGTACTAGTGTGAAAGCACCTTTGAATAAAAAGAGAAAAAAAAAAAAGGAATAGCATGAAAATGTTGCATTCACTAGTTGAGGGGGAGTTAGCTTTTAAAATGAATTGGGTCAAAACTGATTTGACTTTGCAATTTTTTTTATAACTGATAAATAAATGTAACTCAACCATATAAATCTCATGCGGGTTTAATCTTGAAATCTTAAAATATTTCAAGTCACACACACACTTATTCATATAGAATCAACTCTAATTGTATTCGTTCATATATAAATATTTGGTATCATGGAATCTGTGCGTGTTTTAATCACTTTGACTAGATTTTGGTATTTTAAGTGAATGAAAGTATGCATGGGTCTTGTACTTGCTTTTTAATCTTATTCCCTACTTAAAAAGTTTTTTTTCTTGTGTGTGTTTGTCAATTCGTGACCAAAATGGGAAGATAATAGTGGTCTTAGGCTCAGTATTTTTTTTTGGTTAGATTTTTTGTTGATGGGGAATCATTTCTATTTTTTGTTTGAGCGTTATGTTTGAGGGGGAGTTTATATTTTTTTTCGTGTCTGTGTTGAGTTAGTATTTTTTTAGGAATTGGTGCTGTGTCATTGGTTTCATGCTTGAAAATTTTTAGATTGTTGAATTTTGTCACATAATTGTCAAAAGGGGAGATTGTTAGGAATTTTACCCTCTGCAATATTCGTTTTATGATTGGCAATTCTATAACAAATGTTTATTCAATTTATTTATTTTATTTATTAATATTTTGACACTTATTCTTTTAAAGGTATGATTTTAATAATGCAAGACCATACAAAAAGATGAAAAATATAAAAAAGAGCTCGCAGGAAAGACTGCCCGACAGACCGCTCGAGCGGTATATCAAACGGTATAATAAACCTCTCGATTGTTTTGTTTCTGCATCAATTTGACCGAAAATAGGTATCAACCACTCGAGCGGTTAATAGACCGATCGAGCGGTACTCGACGCATAAGTTTTTAATTGAAGCAGCAGCGAGGGTTTTGGAATGGTTATTATAAATAGGAAGATAGGTTAATTTAGCAGCTCTCCCATTGTGGATTTAGCAACAGCTCTCCCATTGTCAATTTAACAACTTTTCTATTGTGAATTTAGCAACTTTTCTATTGTTGTATTAGGCAGTTAAGATTTTGAAAACCTCTATATATATAAATAGGTAGCTAGGGTTTATGGGTAGGTGGCTCATTAATTTTATTTTGTGAAAAATTTAGCCGCCACAAGTCTTGAAAGATGATACATACCGACAAACTCTGCTATAATAACTTGATGATTCAATAAGTTTTCACGTAGTCAAGTCAATCATCAAGCCAATCAAACCTTCAACAATCTGTTTGTGTTCGTTGAGTCGCTTGAGATGATTCTCAAATGTTGAAGTCTGGTGGAGAAATTCGTCAGCATTGAAGTCCGGTGGTGGGTTCGAGCGGCGGTCAAGCACAGGAGTTGGTGCGCGTGGATTCGGTAAAGACAGGCTTACTACCATTGGTTGTGGGTGCAGCGTCGGGGTTATAAGATTTCTTTGTAACCAATATTTAATAGTGTTTGATTTTCTAGACCCGGTGTGGTCTCGTGATTTTTACCCGATTTGAGATTTTTCACGTAAAAATGGTCGTCTCGTGTGTGATTGTGTTTGATTTATTTTTCTGCTTATGTGTTTGGTTGGTTTAAGCTTTTTGCAGCGTTTAGCTACTTTAAGAAAATTAACTCGTGCAAATCAGTTTACAAACGGGATTTTTCAATTGGTATCAGAGCAGGTTAAATTGTTTTTTTTTTAAAAAAATTTGTGATCCATTGACTGATTTGCAATAAGTGAATTTTCTTAAAAAATGTGCTTCAACCGGTATACCAACTCTTCTTGATGACCATAATTACCCTTTTTGAAAAGTTAGAATATGAGCCTTTTTGAAATCTGTAGATGAAAGAGTTTGGCTTTCTGTTGTTGAGTGTTACAAATCTCTCACCTGTACTGTCGATGGAGAAGTCGTCTCTAAGCCCGTGGCTAAATGGGATAGAGCTAACTTTAAGGATGCTGAATGGAATAGCAAGGCTATTAATGCTATCTTTAGTGGAGTCACACAAGATGAGTTTCAAAGAATTAGTACGTATGACTTAGCTAAAAAAGTATGGGATATTCTTTTAATTACTCACGAATGGACTTATACAGTAAAAATCTCAAAATTTCAACGCCTTATAACAAAGTTTGAAACTCGGTGCATGAAAGACGATGAAAATTTTGACAATTTTTATGCAAAATTAAGTGATATTATGAATGCCTTTTTTAATCTTGGTAAAAAAATTTCAACGTCTAAAATTGTTGAAAAAATTCTTAAATATTTATCCAAACGTTTCCAACTAAAAGTCACAATAACAGAAGAAAGTAAATATATTGATTTTATTTCTGTTGAAGATTTAGTTGGAATCCTGCAAACCTATGAGCTAAATTTTCAAAACAAAAAGGTTTCAAAAAATATAGCTTTCTCTTCAGCTTTTGATTCTGCAAGTGACTCAGATGATGATTTAAATCCTGAGATAATGACTATTTTTGTAAAAAAATTCAAAAAAAATTTAAAAACTAAAAAGCCTAATAACTGCTTTGAGCAATCTCTCCTAATCCTCCAGTTTCACCGGATTCAGAATTCCACTAATTAGTATACCGATTTTAAAAATTGCAATCAAACATAATTATAGTGATTCACCAGATTTATACTCTAGTCCCTCACTCCACAACAATAATCAAACAAGTCCTTATAGTTAGATGGTTGATATGGTGAGGTACCTGTTTGTTATAATTGAAATTTATCAATAAATTTTTAAAAATAAATATTAAAAATTAAAAATTAAGGAATTAAAAATAAAAAATAAAAAAAATATCTATTATATTAGTAAAATGTTTTAAATTTATCTATTATATTATAGTAAAATATTTTAATTTTTTTGTGCTAACAATTTTTATTACTTTTTTTCTCAAACTTTTAGTTTTTTTTTTTAAAAGAAACTTATATATCATTATCTGATTGGTCCAAATTTTAGTTTTTTTTAATAAAAGTTGATTATTCAACTAAATTAATAACAACTACCTAATTAAATATAAATTTTAAAATTTGAGTTCGATAATTTTAAATCAAGTACATATATCCTTACTAATTTGAAGCGATTTTTCAGAAATATGTTTCTAAGAAATTTCTTCACTTGAGCTAAATCAAATATATTTCCCCTAACAATTTAAATCGGATTTAGAAAAAAATACCAAAAAAGGGTTTCTAACCTAAAAAAAAATTCCAAAAAAATGTCCACTGGTAGGGATTTTCAAAAAAATAATAGAAACAAATAGAAAGAAGACAAAGAGAAGAAAAGTTACCGAAAATATATGTTAAGAAAATACGAATATTTATTTTTATAATTCTTTGATTAATTTCAAAATTATCCTCTCCTTCCTATATTTTTAACTCTGAGTTAGAATTTTATCTTATCTGAGTTATAATTTTGTCTCGAAAAGGTGAACATCATAGATTTAAGGCATTATCAATTAGTTGTATTATTTATATAATTTTGGTAATAAAAATTACATAAATCATTACCCATCTTCTTATAGTTTATTTTATTATTACTTATATATCTTTTCCTCCTACAATTGTGTAACAATAAAAAGTTCTAAATCTTGCTTTAATGAAATTTGTAAGCAATAAGAATGATTATAAAAAAAAATTAATATATAATTTATAATAATATTAGAAATATTTAATTATTTAGTTTTCATAATTATATAAGTTATAATATTATTCAAAATATTTAATTATAAAATTTGAAATATTACTTTAAATTTTTGAAAAGGTTGTATATTTTCTTAGTCAATCGACACAAAATATTATATTAAACTTTTTTATTTTGTATGTGTAAATTTTGAGTTGATATTAAGATTCTAAAATATTTCTTTTGTAGGGGGTGGAGAGTTGAGCACTTAAAATAATTGTATATGGTAAATTTTTTATTTGGGTAGTGAAGCTAAGAAATCCAATACCAATGGTATTTTTTCAGTCGTTTCATAATTATTTTATATATTTATTCAAATAATTTTTTAAAAATAATTACTTTACAAGTTAAATTTAACTAAAGTACATAGTTTTAAAAATATATAATACTTAACTTGTTCAGGTGTTATAAAATATCAAAACAACATATATAATATTTATTATTTTTTTTCTCATTGATAACACATGTTGATTGGTAGTCATGAGCTTATAAATTATACCTGAAAAGATGTGATTATGAGATTTAAGTAAAAATTATAAATATTTGTTATAAGTTATAAATTAACTAACGAATTACTCATGTCTAAAAACACTTTTCAACATAATCTAATGTCAAGATTAATTCTGAACAAAATCAATAACAAAATAATTACTAAGAGCAATAAATTATTAAAAAACTTACTTCGTCAAAAAATTTAAAAGAAATTAATAAATTTCATGAAACACTTTACAAAAAAGTCTATAAAAAACCAACTATGTCAAAAATTAAAATTGGATTCGGGTTAATCTATTAAAGTTTACCTATTTATTTCATAAAAAATTAAATATTTTTTACGAATTAAATTCTAATATTTACCACATGCTCATCATCAAGCATTCAAGTATTGAAATAAAAATAAAATCTATGAATATACAGAATATATAAATACATACATAGACTAATTCAAAAGAAAAGAAAAAAAATCCAAAATAAAAAAAAAAAAGAAGACCCACACAAAATTGAGATCAAATTTGGTCACTCCTAGAATTTGTTTCCACAAAATAGATATGTTTAAATTTTAGAACTTAACGTAAAATTATAAATTCATGAAAAGATAAAAAACGTGATTAACCTAATTGTGAATATAATGCGTTGGTAGTGGCGATGGCGTCCCGACGTAGCAACGGTGACAGCGTAACAACGGTGACAACATAGCAGAGGAGGTAGCGCAGTAGTGGCGGCAGTATTGCAGCAGCGGCGATGACATTGCAACGGTAACGTAACCGAGATTATAATCTTTAGGATAAATTAATAGCTTTAAAAGTATAAATAGTGTTATGGCCATGTAAAATAAATATTATTCTTGTAATATAGAATTTTTAAATATTATATATAAGCACATAACGTTTTTGTGTATTAATTGCAAGCCACATCAGTGGCATTTGAACAGAACTACACTTAGGCTTTGATTGGTTATCCCAAAACTTTTAACTGTTTAAAAAAAGTTACATCGCATGATTAATAATTAATATTTTTTAACACACAACGCATTTTGAATTAAAATAATAATATTACCCTTCATTAATATTTATTAAAATTGATTTGTAATATGAAAAAAGATTAATTTTTATTTTATCATATATATTGAAATGCACATACACACAAGAAAAAAGTATAATTTTTTAACTCTTTAGTTCGTCTAAGCGACTCAATCGACTTCCTTTATTTTTCTCTTTCTTTTAGCCCAAAAAAAAGAGATCATAAAAATGGCTTGCCAAACAGGGACTTAGATTTGCAAACAAGATGATGACATGGACAAAATTTCAAAAGTTTGGGGGGGCATTCATCTTCCTTATAGACTTTCTTGTCCTTTGCATGGAAGTTCACTGTAGACGTTTGAATTCAAAGTTCAAAGAGAAACTAGAAAAAGAATGAGAGAGCAGATAGAGGACAGAGAAAGTAAGCTTTAGGTTTTTGTGATAATTATTTTTTTTTTATTTTTTTATTTTTATTTTTATGAATTTTTTTATCAAATTATTATATTTTTTTGACTTTTACCATATATATGATCAACTGGTGGGAGCGATGGTCTCTTTAACAGTGCTTCATTTTATTATTGCTCTTTGTCTGCAAAAGTTTTAAAAAAATAAAAATAAGTTAAAAAATAGGGTAATAAGCTAAATTACATGATCAAAATATTAAAAAAATCAAAAATGATAAGAATAAATTAAAATAAGCCAATAAACTAAAATATATGTTTATTTTAGTTTTTAATAAAAAAAATTTAGTTTTTGATTAGAAATTTTTTATTTTCTCCAAACAAATAAAAAGTTCTAATTAAAGGATGAAAAAGAATCAAAGAATAAAAAAACTCTTGCAAATTTAGTCCAAACAGGGCCTAGTTTAGTGTGAGGTAAAAAGAGAAGAACCATGTGGGTTGAGCATGAAGATAGGAATAAAGACATGAAAAGAAGAGTGTTGGTGATCCCGAGGTCTACACTGAAACTTATATACTTTGATCTGATCTGATATGATCTGATCATAAAAGAGAAACAACACCCTGCCAATCCACAAGGAAGAAAATAAGAAAGAAAGAAAAGAAAAGAAAGTCCCTCCCCTCTGGACCCTCTCTTTCGCTTTTCCACTCTGACACAAAGGAGAATAAAACAACCATTACAACCAACCCTGACCTACTCAAACCCAATTCACACATGAGCTAACTTAGCAAGGACCATTTATAAAAAGTAAATGGCACGGTAAAGCATTAAGGCCATGTTTGGTTCAAATAATTTAAAAGGATAAAATTTGACTAAAAAAATTGGTCGGACTCGTATTTTCAAATTGTTTGTCCCGTGTTTGCTCTATCATATTGGACTATTAATTTCCTATACGGAAATTATGAATTCAAAATCCACAGGAATAGTAGTTCTTCCTTAATGCTGATTTATTTTTCTTTCAAATTATCTTTTCTCTTTATTCGATTTTTTTTTTCAAATTATCTTTCCTTCTTATTCGATTCTCTCTCCAAATTATCTTTCCTCCGTATTCAGCATTCAAAAATAATTATTCAACTGTTAAAAAGTAAAATAACGTAAAAAAATTTATATAATCGACCCCAATTAATTTGAACAAAAACTTAGTTTTATTTGGTTTC
>JAOTRH010195331.1:0-11466 GCA_034768845.1 Heliamphora exappendiculata
AATTAATTAAAAAAAACTTAATTTTATTTTTCATTACAAAATATTTTAATTAAAATTAAAATTTTGAATTAATTAAAATAACATGATAAATAAAACTAATAATTATCATCTACGCAATTAAAATATAAAAAAAATTAAATACAAAATAAAAATAAATATTCTAATTTTATAATCTGATTGAAACTCTAAAGAGTTTCAGTCTCCTATTCAATTATAAGAGCCATTAATCATTTTTTGAATTTGCTTCCTGTTTAGATAAACACATGAGACGATTTGCACCACAGCTTATGTTCATCTGAAGCATTTAATCCCAAGCATCCAAAAAAAATCCCAACCAATCCGGAAAGTCTCTGTTGTGGCGCTTTATGCTGCTTCCGTGTTTGGCTTGGGAACTGCTGCTTTGAACTTGGAAATATTTTGGACCGAATACATCATGGAAAATCGTGCCCTATTTGGAGTTGACTGCTGCCCATATGGCCGTGTGTTCACTGCTGCTTAAGGCAGCGTTTGGTCCAGCGCTAGCATTTTGTTAACGTTGCTTTGATTGTGCCGCCGTATGCTATTTGCCCTTGAAAGAACTACACTGCTTTAGCCGCCTGCTGATCAGTTTGGTGATTGGGAACCGGCTGCTTTGGATTTGTCGAAAACTGCTTCTGGTTTGGGCTGCGTTTGGCAGCTTTTTCAGAAGCTGTTTGCTGTGGTTACTTGGGAAATTCTGCCTGCTTGGAATTGCTCTTGCAATAAAAAGCTGAAACAGCGTGTGCTGACACCTGGGACCTGCTCCACTGCTGTGTGCCATGCAGAAAACCTACTGCCTAAGGCAGCGTTTGGCAGCGCCGCAGCATCCTTTCTTTATTTTATTATAAAATCCAAAAAAAATTCTACAGAGAGAAAAAAAAACTACAAAGCAAACGGCGGAACCACCACCGATTGCCGCCGCCTACCACAGCCAATTGCTGCCGCCTACCACAGCCAATTGCTGCCGCCTTCATTCTTCTATACTTGTTTTTATTTTTTTTCTTTATTCTTCTATACTTGTTTTTATTTTTTTTCTTTCTAATAAACTAGAAAAAAAAACTTAAAAGAACATAAAATTTTTTTACATCGAAACCTATGTCCTATAGGCTCACATTCGATCTAAAAAACTTTAATCTATCACGGTCAACCCCCGTAATTAAAAAAATAATTAAATAATCATCAATGCATTCAATTAAACATAAAAATAAATGATGATCATAAAATCGGAATTAGAATGCCTGCAAAACAAAATTAGCAACAGTTCGAAATCTACCCAGCCTCGATTACCGTAAATAAAAAACAAAACGGCTCTGATACCAATTTGTCGAAGGCAAAACTGTCAAGATCATTGTTTTTGTAAACGATTTTCAGTAAAAAATTAACTGGACGGGCAAACACCGAAATGGACTCTAGATAAAAAATTTGACATCGTATGATAAAAAATAAACCCGTGCAACCAAAGTTAATTTAAAAGAATATCTTTTATCGATCTAGTCTTCAACTACAATTTGATTCCGAGTTGAAATTCCTATCAGATCTTCTACTGTATTCTCTTATGCGATCCTCAAGCGTAGTGCCAGCTACGATCCTCCGAGAACTCGTACCGACAGAAGCCTGATATATTTAAGTTTTGAAAGATAAAAATAATATCATAATAATAATGGTATAAAATCATCAAAACTGGTTCAACTTACCCACATATATATAAGGCTACAGTAGGGACCTGGAGAGTAATTATGAGTTAGACTTCCTGTAGAACACAGACACCTACTAGAAGTTTCTGCAATTATGAAAAACCAACCGCGATTTCTACAATTTTTGTAAAATACAAAATTACAGTTCACACTACTAAATAACTATAATTGTACTCTGACCCATAATCTCAAGACCTTCTTACATTGAGCTCTTTTTATTAAATGCTTACTATTTCTCCCCACGTTAAGATTTCTGATACCCGCTAATTAAATTTAATTACTAACAATTTAATTTAATCAGTATCTTGATATTCGTTAAGCCCTTTCTCTTAACTTATTTGACTGCCGGATAATTAAATCCACCTGTAGAGTTTGGTCCGGTCAAAACCTATAAGCTTGCTTAAGGAGGTATCTTCAATTCTGATAATTCAGAACGTGAATTTCGTCAATAATTAATATTCTCCATATAAGAAATACCGCTATTTAACTTACTAAGAATATAGACCCATATAAGAACGTGCCCTCTAATTAATCAAAATAACGAATATTAAATATACTCAAATTAATAATTATTTCAGGATCAAGAGGACAAGTACTATTCATAATAATATTAGGGAGTGAATTAATTTATATAGTCAGTATAAAATTAATTATCCTAAATTTTCCGTTCAATACACACAAAGTAAACTAACACAGAGAGTCGGAATAATAGACGACGCTATTATCTGTTTTCCGTAATCAAGACATGTCTACTAAAATTCTATACTATTGTCGTACCGATAGTATGCTTATTTTTATCTAAACTGTGAACATAAAACTTATATTCTGTAAGAACCTAAAATCTGATTTTCTGTGTGCAAATCATACTCTACACACCAGATTAAATATTATACAGAATATCGGAGATCTATCATAATATTAAAGAAATGATACACATACATTACTCATAAATATTCTCATAAAATAAAAAAATTAATTTTATTAAAAGATAAAATTAAATATTAAAAAATATGATTTTCAGTATACCAACCCTAACATCAAAACCCCTATATTTAGTCATCTATTCCAAAAGTGGTCTTAATGAAATTTGTAGCTAACATATTAAAATACTTTCTGCCCAAAAATCAGACCTTAAAGCCTCGAAATGATTCACCAAAACCGTTTCAAACTCTCTGTTCAAAACCGGCTCTGTTGAGTTTTGGAGGCTGAGAGAACCTATTTTCTAAAATGGTCAAAACGTCTAACTTGTTCAAAACAACTACCCTTAACTCTAAACATGAAACTTATAGGGAACATGTTGAACTAGAACATACTAAAAAATCGGCTTATTGGGACTTGATCTGGTACCCCAAAATCGAGACCAACAGAAACACTTTTTTGACCAATTCTCTGAACAAGTGCTGAACTATTTTTGTTTTTGTCAAGTTTTTCTCCTAGTTGCCTTAGGTTTTGGCCTTGGTGTAATACATAAAAGTTGTAGAGAATATCTTAATCTAAATTGTCAACAAAAATCATAATTCAACTCCAAGTCTAAGTACCTCAAAATTTTGTGGGACTTTAAAATTTAATGATTGAGCGAGAGTAATAAATGGTTAAGTTAAATCCTTAAACAAGTGAAGGATTTGGCAAGTGCGTAGTACCCCTTAAACGTAAAAATAAAGTAACTATGGTCTCTAAAATCAAGAAAATATTAAATAGTCAGAATCATTTTAGTACTTCACGTTCTAAGAGGGATAGAACTCCGTGTTGACGGTTAAGTCTTGTTTGTTTGCTAGCCATGGAATTTTGTTACCCGAGGAGGAAGCTTAGTTCGTTGACAAAGACTCAGTTCGTACGCATATAAGATAAGGTGAGAGTGCTTAGCCATTATCTTAAACTTAAGTTTATGTAAATGATGCATGAAAATGATTTGAAGCGTATGTTTTGAACTATGACAAGTTTAATGATCGCATGAACCTATTATTTTCAAAAATCATGATGTTTTTAATTCAAGTGTGATAACTATGATATTCTGACCTAACATGACATTATTATAAAAGTATGATTAATGTTGTATGGTTGCTTTAAAGTGCCAAGTTACAAGGGTTTTTTACCCTTTATATCCCGTTATGAGGAATGTTACCCAACTATGAATTTTTTATTTGTTCCTATAGGGGAGGTTTTCTGTTAAGCGGAGATTTTTGCCTTTAAGGCTTTTGGGTTGTGTCCTAGGTTTTAGCATGTAACACCCTGGTACAGACTCTAGTTGTAGCAATCCAATTTATAATGACCAGTGTAGCAATCCAACCCAAGCCCTAGCATTAGCGACGGTTAGTTGACAAGATCTTAGGTCGCTAGAAGGATGGTAACCTTAACTCTGCTCGAAAAACTCTAATTAGATTTGAAAACCTTAATGAGATCAAATGCTCACAGGCAAAACCCTAATACTCAAAGAAGACTCCTAACATCCTAAATTACGTAAATAATATAAAATATTAGATTAAACATAAAAAAATTCTCATAATCAGGGTAAAATGACCATTTTGTCCCAAGTATAATAAAAAGTTTTAAAAATTTAAAATTTGACACATGAACACCCTAAATCAGATATTTAAATACAATTAAGTAACAAAAGGTAAAATAATATGAAAAATGACAAAAATGCCCTTAGTTGCTGCCCACATTGGAATTTGTGCCCAAAAAGTAGTTTATGAGCTGTTTACGTATGAATAAGCCTTGCATGTGTTTGCATGTGTATATTTTTTAGTTTTATGGCCTAAACATGTTTTGGAGTTTTTGTTTATGTGGGTTTATAACATGCATGCATAGAAACCACAACAAAAATGGACTCCACATGAACTAAGCAACTAAAACCCTAGGTAACTTGATTTTCTGGGCTTACCTAGTTTCTGCCATGAAATTTAAAACATCATAACTAATTGTAAAAAAATGATCTTAAAGTGATTTTTGTGTCCAGACCTAGAATTCTGAGTTGTATTTCATACAAATTTAGTTTGAAGAGTTTTCATTGGGTAGAACTCCAGGTATATCATTTGTTCTAAATAGTATTAGATTTTGACCACTCTGAGTTGCAGACCTAAAAATCCTAAGTTAGAGTGAGAACCGATCTTGGGTCAAAACATAAAACTTGTAGAGGATATATTTATATTTCATTCCACCAAAACAAAGAAAAACATATGATTTATTGATAGGTCAAAGCCTTCCCCAAAGTTACTATTGAGATTAAGTAACTGACAAACCTCTATGTCACACATTTTTGTGAGACGAGAAACCTACCTTTTTAGAAGCCAAATCGAAAAGTGGTAAACATGAAAAATGTATCTAACATATTAAACTAAATACTGAGAAACAACTAGTCAAAAATATCCTCGAATGATACCCCAAAGGTTTTGAACATTCTCTGTCAAAAACACACTCTGCAGATCTTTTTTAGGCTAACTGAACCCTTTTTATAAATTGGCCAAAATCTCAGACTTTTTCTAAACAACTTATGCTAGAACAAAATATGAAACTTGTAGGAAAAACCATAAAAGAAAACATCACCAAAAACCAGACCTAGATCCCTTCCAATGATGCCCCAAAATACTGGCTAACAGAGGCCCAATTTCTGTGTTTTTTTCTGTAAAATGCTGAATAAGTTTTACTTAAATAAAATAAATGACTCTCGTGCCCTAGGATCTAACCTTAGTAATAAATATGAAAGTTATAGGGAATATTTTATCTAAGAGGTGTTAAAATATCATAAATTAAATCTAGGTCTAAGTACTTAAAAGCACTGTCGCAATTTTAAAACTAGCAATTAAACTTTTACCTAAAATTGGCTAAGTGTTTGAATGACGTGTTACTTGTGGAACTTGAGTGTGTGAATCTTATATGAACTTTTTATGTAATTAGTATATGAAAATGATGATTTTGATGAAATGAACTCATGCCGATGGTTTGATTTTATATCTTATAAATTATGCTTATGTTTCGCATGCTTGTACTTGAGGTTTTAGCAAGTTATACCTTGTGTTATACCAAATGTTATGCTATTATCAATTGTACATGGAAAGAATATTGCACATCATGAGCATTCTGACATTTTCATCTTGGGTTATCAGAGTTCTTTCCGTATCTATCGTGGTGGGTTGGGTTATATTGAAATTATTCTTTTCTCGGCTCCTAGTCTAAGGCGTCATTGGTAGCCATTTTTGTAACTATTTTGGGATATATTCCATCTGAGCACCCTAGGTGTGTCCTCAGTGTTCTAAAAGAAAGAATTTTTATTTATGAATACTGTTGGGCACCACGAGTTCGTCACTAATACTCTAGTTTTGGTAGTTTAATCCTTGGGTTGATACTAAGCAAGTATCCTAGTTTTTAATGTGACAATAATATAAAGTCCAGTCACGACAATGACAATAAGTCCATGAGGCGGCAGTAATATAAAATCCCATCACAGAATTGACAATAAGTCCCTGAGGTGGCAATAATATAAAGTCCCATCACGGTGATGACAATAAGTCCCTAAGGCAGCAATGACAACAAGTCCTATCACGGCGATGATAATAAGTTCCTGAGGTGGCAATAATGATAATAAGTCCATACAAGTAATAGAAATAAGTCTTAAAAGTGGAACTCCTTTTTTTTATTTCTGGGTATAAGTTGGGTTGAGCATCTGTATTGGGTTCATCTGTATCGCGCACTCGCACAATTGTTCTTATAGATGCTTACCCTGTTGAAAATGTTAAATTGTCTATCTCTTTGGCCTTAAATTGTATTGGATATTATACGATATGTATTGTATGATATTTTATTGTGAGTTTGTTAGATGATTTAGGGGATTTGCTTTGGGGCTTTCGCTCATGGCATTCGTGCCACAAGTGAGTGTGATGAGTTCTTTGAGAAAGTCGCCCCCGAAGAAGAAGATGGAATTGAAGAACAGAGTAAGTGGCAGGAGCCAGTAAATCCTGACAATACTAGCTAAAGAAATGAGTTTTTACCTTTTTTTCCTTTTTCTTCAGTTTCCACGAGCGTATTATAAATTTTTGTTGAATCCATTGGAGAAACTGTAATCGTTATGTACTTTTAATCAGTTTCAAACTCTATGATGTACTATTTATGATATTTAAATATAAATGAATGGCTAGAATATTCTCCTTATCTATACTTATGTATGTCTTGACGTGCCAGGAGGATGGGGTGTCACAGCTGGTATCAAAGCTTGGGTTTAATGAACCTTCAGGCCTTGGGTTTTGAGAAACCATGCATTCTGTCGCATAGAAGCTCTGTAGGGTGCATTGTATTAATTATAATTATCATTTATACATTATAAGAACTAAAATATACTGCGTCTAAGTCTTATAGTGTGTCATGTTATGACGTTATCGAGATCAGAATCTACAGGGAATCTATATGCGAAGGATGAGTAAGAGCATCGAGATTGAAGATCAGAGATTCGTGCAACAAGTTATTTTATTTTAAGGGGGGTAGACGGGAGTACGCACAAAGAGAAGTTTCAGATATCATCTGACCGTTAGAACCCCATAACTTCATCCTTATAAGTTCCTTTCTCGTTTATCCCAAGTCTTTCTGTTAAATTTTGTACCTATTTAAAGTTCTTTGTGTATCATTACTCTTATATCCTCATCCTCAGCGGTATCGTCAGGTGTCATTCGTCGGTAACCCTTATGCACCCAAATCTTGTTGATAATCCTATCAGAAATTCAATCATAGAAAACACCTTTGTCCTCAAATTTTCCCGCTTCAATGATGATCGGTATTTCATTTAATTCTCCTCTAATTCAAGTCAGCCTCCTTAAACTAACTATTCTTTCGTAGAACTCGATATTAATTCTTTGTTAATTACCCGTTCCGAACATTCGACATTGAAAAAAAAATCTTTGCCATTGTTCATCTTCTCGCGATTCTAAAACTACATTCTGTTGTAGTGATTTTTGTGAATTCGTTTGTACACTCTTGAAATCCTTACCAGGAAAGTGGACTTGGATACTTAAATTCAAGTACGTTAGGCCGACGTAACTTCAGTGTACTCATCTAGTTCGGCTACCCATTACTTAACATCTCTTTTATCATAATCTAATCGTACTGGGTTAGTTCCAAGGACATTTGTTTAAGTATTGTTCATTGTCCTCTTCTTGCTTCACCTACATTTGAACCCCAAATAACCATCCAATTTGTGTCAACGGTGACTGCCTTAACCGTGACCATTTGACCACATTCGACCTATCTTTTGAACTATTTGGGAATCTTACATTGAATCTCGAAAAAGAATTTGTTCACCTTCCCTAAGCCATTCTAACCCCTAGCCACGTATCGTGCAGTTTAGTACATCATTCGAAATCCTCGGTTAAATGTTTGACCACTCGCCACCCCAGGTTGCCTTTTCTAAGACCAAGATCGACGAGAAACAATAGTTATTAGAGTTTAGCGCTTATGAGAAACTCAGATCGTGCACGTCCTCAGAAGAATCACCCGGCGCATCATCCAGTCGCAAAGCATATCTCTACCTGGAGTTAAAACACAAAATGTCTGCCAATGTCCGCGCTTAATGTATTTTGAAGATCAATAACTGACAGCAAGAACTACTAAGTATGAGCTCATACAACATCTCTAATAGAAACCTACACGAAGGTTCCTATCGCCATCACTGGTAAAGCTCGCATGGGAACCGCTGGAGTGTGGTATGTGGAAGTACAATGGAAACACTACAGAAACTTGGACGTAACGTGGGACTACACGGTCAAACTCCAATGGTTTTATCCACACCTATTCTGGTTGGGCCCTTATGTGTTATGTGCCTTGCTCTTTGTAATCACTCTTTGTACTTACTCGAATGATAAGAAATACAAATGAATAAGTCTTCAGTTAACTCCCTGAAATCCTAAAACCTAGAAATAGTTAAGACCTTAAAAAGAATAAGAAGAAAGGGCAGATACAGGAAAATACAAGGAAGGTTGGCAAGGCTAAGCCATCACTTACCAAGGCGAAGTAAATGCGCCTAAGGGCAAGTGCTTTTTTTGTCAAAAGTCGGGACACTGAAAGAGTAACTGTCCTGACCAGAAGAACAAGCAAGCTGTAGGTATTGCCTTTTCTCTAGTAGTTGAATCATGTTTAGCAGTTGTATCTACAGAAACCTGGTGTATAGATATGGGAGCCACTAATCATGTCTGTAATTCTTTACAAGAGTTCCAAGTAACCAGGCAGTTTAGAGAGAGCGAGGTCTACCTTCAGATGGGGAACGACTCTCAGGTGTCTACTGTTGCAGTAGGAGTAGTTATTTATTTCAGTAGAAATAGGAGTTTATTTTTTAAGAACATTTTATATGTACCCCAAATCAGGTGGAACTTAGTTTCGATTTCCTGTTTGGAGAATGATGGATATTCTGTTTCTTTTAATAAGTTTTCATGCAGTATTATGGTTGAAAAATAATTTATTTATCATGGTACATTAGAAAATACTCTTTATATTTTACACCCTATTATTTTTACTGATAAAAATAATGAGGTGAATAATTTGCATGTTTTACCACTTAAAAGGAAAGTTTCCTCCTTGAACCAAATGCTATTTTGGCATCTTCGTTTGGGTCATGTAAATCTAAAAAGGATACAAAGGCTAGTTCAAAATGGACCTTTAGATTCATTGGAAGTGGAGGCACTTCTAGTCTGCGAATCTTGTTTAGAATGTAACATGACCAAGAGGCCGTTTACGGCCAAGGGACTTAAAGCCAAAGAAGTATTGGGATTGGTTCACTCTGATTTATGTGGTCTCATGAACATCTAGGCAAGAGGTGGGTATGAGTATTTCGTCACTTTTATTGATGATTACTCTAGGTATAGATACGTTTACCTGCTTCACCGCAAGTCTAAAACTTTTGAGAAATTCAAAGTGTTTAAGGCGGAAGAGGAGCAGCAGACAGGTAAAAGTATCAAAATCCTACGATCTGATCGTGGAGGTGAATACCTCTCTGGGGAGTTCATGGACTACTTATCAGAACATGGGATTACATCCCAATTATCTGCACCAGGTATGCCTCAGCAGAATGGTGTAGCAGAAAGGATGAATAGATCCCTTAAGGAGAAGGTGAGGTGCATGATATGTTATTCAGATTTATCACATTCGTTTTGAGGGTATGCATTAGAAACGGCGGCATATATTCTGAATTCGATGCCTACTAAGGTAGTTTTCAAAACCCCTTTGGAGTTATGGATTGGGCGCAAGCCAAGTCTTAAACACTTCTGGATATGGGGTTGCCCAGCACACGTGTTGGTGGGAAATGCAAGTATGGTGAAACAAAAAATAGATGTCTATTTCTTTGTAGGATACCCTAAAAGAACTAAATGTGGTTTATTTTATGATCGTATGAGTCAGAAGGTATTTGTTAGCACAAATGCAAGATTCTTGAAAGAAAATTATGTAATAAATCGCAAACTCCGGTCGCAAGTTGTTCTTGAAGAGGTGAAGAATGAAAATTTGGTACAATTGGAAAGCATACCTAATGAACGGAATGAGATACCACCTATCGTGAGTACACAACAGGAGTTTCGTCGTAGTGGAAGGGTTGCTCGTCAACCCGAGAAGTTCATGTTCTTAGGAGAGTCTTACGACAAGATCTCGAAAGAACATGATATCGAATCCAGAAACTATAATGAAGCATTACAAGACAATGATACAAAACTATGGCAAAAGACTATGGAATCTGAGATAGAGTCAATGTACTCTAATCACGTCTGGGAGCTTGTAGATCCATTAGATGGGATAAAATTCATCGGGTGCAAATGGATCTTTAAGAAAAAGAGAGGAGTGAACGGGGAGGTAGAAACCTTCAAAACTAGACTTGTTGCGAAGGGGTTTACTCAGAAAGAAGAGTTCGATTATGAGAAAATCTATTCACCGGTGGCTATGCTTAAATCCATTCGGATTCTCTTATATGTTGCTGCTCATCTCGATTACGAGATTTTGCAAATGGACTTCAAGACGGCATTCCTTAACGGAAGTCTTGACGAGAGCATCTATATGAAGCATCCAGACGGGTTCATAGCAAATGGCCAGGAGCACATGATGTACAAGCTTAAGAAATCCATTTATGGGCTTAAGCAAGCATCAAGGTCTTAGAACACTCGATTTGGCCAGGCGATTAAAAACTTTGGCTTTGATCAGTGTCCCATCGAGTATTGCGTGTACTAGAAGCGCGATGGGCATAAGGTGGCATTTCTTGTCATTTATATTGATGACATTCTCCTAATCGAAAATGATGCGGGGTTGCTATTCTCGGTGAAGGTGTGGTTATCGAGTCAATTTGACATGAAGGACTTGGGAGAAGCGGGCTAAATTCTTGGAATCAAGCTCATACGATATCGATCACATACAATGTTGAGCTTATCCCAAGCCCATTATATTGACATGATTATAGCTCGATTTGGCATGAAAAATTTTAAGAAATAATTTATTCCTTTTAGACATGGGATTACTCTATCTAGGGATCAGTGTCCTAGGATACCTCAAGAGATAGAGAGGATGAGAGATATTCCTTATGCCTCGGTAGTAGAAAGTCTCATGTATGCCATGCTCTACACTAGACCAGATACCTGTTATGCTGCAGGCATGGTAAGCAGATATCAGTATAATCTAGGAGAAGAGAATTGGACTGCGGTCAAGAATATACTCAAGCACCAAAAAAGGACTAGGGAGTATATGTTGGTGTACCAGGCTGATAGTCTTATACCTCTTGGGTATACTGACTCAGATTTTT
>JAOTRH010195342.1:0-11466 GCA_034768845.1 Heliamphora exappendiculata
GAAACTAATTTGTTTTAATGTATCAGAGAAGAAAAACTGTGACAGAAAACTATTTATATTGCAGTAAAATGAAACTGGGATTTAAAAAAAAAAAATCTGCTGTATAAACCAGTAATACTTAAACTGGAAAAATTAAAATAGAAAAAATGCAAAACTCCGAAATTATAAATATTGTAATTAAAGAACCTAAAACAGTATACGAAAGACCGAGGCTCGTGTTTGACACGATCTCCTTAAGACGAAATTTCCCTTCTACGGTGCTTCGAATTCACGGCAAACGTCTCCTAGAATACAACGATCTGCAGTCTTTTGAAGCAGCACAGCAATCAAAAGACTCGGCGAACCAGAAAGCTATGTTCGAACTCTCTCTCAGATATGCAGAAAAATGTAGAAATGAAGAACAGAAACTGAGCAGTAATGGAGGCAGCGTAAGAGAAAGAAGAAGACTGAAAAATTGTATATCTGAAATGGGAATGCTTCAGCCTTTTTATAGGCAGCGGAAGCAATAGTTCAGATGAACCGAACCGTCATCGTACCGGTTCGGTCCATGGCAGTTAAACCGCCCGCCCAACGGACATAACCCGTTCGGAATAGATGCGCGGCGGTTTCGGTTCGGTAAAGAACCGGTTTGGAAATTTGAAGATAACTGAAATTTAAATTTCCCGCAAAATTTTTAATTTGAAAATTCAAATGAATTTCCCACAAAAAGATAAGGGTTGACCTGACCCACAGACCAGGACCCGAGCTCAACTTGGCACGGCCCGGCCGGTTGGCGGCGCGCGCATGTAGTTCAATGGACCAAGTTGAATTTTATTCATAACTCCTCCCCCAACAAAAGTTAGGATAACCCAAAGGGCCAACTCTTTATCTCTAACCTAGGCTATATAAGCCACCATAAACTTTCATCTTTATTCGATGTGGGACAAGGCTTTTTGCCTTCAAGTTATTTTCATATTTTCAACTTTCAAGGCTCACTTTTGAAGTCAATTTCTCATTCACCCGTTATCGGTTTTGAATGCCGTAAAAACCATGATAAACTACTCATGGAGACGAACATATTAGGATTTGGAATCATGAAAAAAGATTAATCCAATCTAAAGTTATTTAGTTCCAAAGTTAGCTAAAACCATGTTCGCATAAGTTCAAAACCCACTATTTTCCAACAGTTGGAACTGAAAATAGCGATGTGCTTATGTGGGAACAAGATGTCATTTCTTTGAAACAAAAAGTTGATGTGGATTGTTTGTTGGTTTTGATATATTTTTCATGATAAAAATACCTAGTTTGAATTGCCACGATGAATATTAGTCGGTCTCTTAGACCACATATCAATGAATTGTGTAAAAAAAAAGGAGGGAGAGAGAGAGGGAGAAGGAAGATGAACTAAAATTTGAATCACTTGATGAAAACTAATTTCTTGTGTCTAATTAGTTGTGTTTTCTATTTTTCGATTTTCATTCAGTGGAAGGCATGCGACAGAAGTTGATTGCTAATGATAACTTGTTGCAACTAATGGTAAGAGCACCTTATCTTTCATCATATGTTCTTTTGAACTGCCTTTTTATTTCCTATGTCAATGATGCAGACTTTCTAACACTATTGATAAATGATAATCAGAACAAGGGACAGGAAGATATCAAAACTAATGTGGTGGGGGGCATAAAATCTCTCTCTAATCAAGTCAGCCAGGACTTATATCGAGAGAGGTTAACGGAGATTTCTTCAGTGATATCAGCTTTACCGGGGCAGATTGATGCATGTTTACAAAAATTGAAACCTGAACTTTGCAGGACTGTAACCCAAGAAATTCAGGCATGTAGCATGCTAAATGCATAGACTTGGAATGAGTAGAAACTTGTTATGATGAATAACAATAATGTTATGATGATCAATTTATTTCACCAAATTAATTTACCATCTGAACAGAGTTCATGTGAGATCTATTATATCAATATTTGTAATTGTACCACATCACTTGGTCAATTAATTTGGTACAATAAGAGAGTAACTCTATCATTATTGGATGAATAATACCATTTCCTTTTCTTGGGATAAGGTAGAGTGGAGAAGGGTTAAATTATGTTTTGGTACTACTAATGATGGCGGCTTTCAGAATTGTTTACTTATACATAATTCTCATTTGCAGGCAATAGCTTGCAGCTTGAAGATTCCCCGCCAAAGCCATCTAACGCCCACTGTTCTTTTGGCAAAGGTAGTTTGTTCTACTCAAGTTCTACTTATCAACTTCTACAGAAGCTCATCCATTTTAAGAACCGTTCTCCACAAACCTTTTCATTTTCAAATTTTGTAGGGTATAAGTTGTCGTTCTACTCCACAGCAAATGCCACCTCTGAAGAAGTAAGTTGATATAACACTCAAGATATTTCTTCTTCCCCTGTTTATTGGTCTGTTAGATTATACATTAATGATGGTTATTGCCAGTTGCAACAACCTCTAGATGCGGTAATCTCCTCACAAGTTCAAAAACAATTTGTTGTTTACTAGATAACAGCGCTCTCTTTCGTTGATCATAAATTTGAAGTAATGGTCTAGAAATGGAAACAAGTAGTGTTGAGTTCGAACGCCACTTAATATGAAATAGAACTGAGCTCTGAGTGTATATAGTCACTTTTGTAATTGATTTTTTAGAAGTAGTTTACCGTTGTTGTTGCTTCTATCCTTTCAAGCAATTAAAAAGATTCATCTTTATTCCAGACCTGAAGTGCATCCAAAGGTTTGTGGCAAAGTAACCCTGGTTCCAAAGATAGAAGTTGGAAGTTGGACCTCTGTCAAAACAGAACAATCTACTTATACATACAGAGGTACAAGAAAGGAGCACGGACAGAAGCCACTGTCTCCCATCGAACTGGTAAATCTAATTCGTTTTCTTCATTTATTTATTTGTTTATTTATTTTGGTATTGAGGGGTATCTAAAAATAAGCTACTTAGAAATTAACTTAATTAACTTGACTTTTCTCTGTGGACAGTCCTTGGATATTTCAACTTATCAAAAAAAAAAAGAACTCTGAGGATGCTTCAGTTGCAGACTGTGGCAATATTGCTTTCCATGTTTAAACTGAGACAAAAGTTTGTGATGCAGGAGAGAGAATGGAGAATTCCTATTGAATCAGACGAGGAGATAGATGTAGGATTTTCCTGCTTGCTTGCAGGAAAAGAAATAGGTAACCAAATCTAAAATAATATAGATGGCTTTAATTTATTAATTTTTTAATCTTTATTGTGCTCTCCTTGTTCTAATATTCAATTATAACCATTTTTGACCTAGCGATTTCAGTCAGTTTACTGTCGGACAGTAATCTGTGTAGTTAGATTATCTCTGTCGCTTGTATTCTAAATGGGGGAGAGATCAATCAAAACTCCAGAATTAGGTTGAGGACAAACCAAGCTAAACCTTTGTCCCAATCAATTAGGTTGAGGACATGATAAGAAAATAAGTATTCATTGGCTTGACTTTTTTATTCTTTTTTTTTTTTTGATAATGTAAGCAAGATTTGAACCTAAAACCTAACCAATCCCATGCCTTGAATTTACGACTGAGCCAAGGGCTAAGGAGCTGCTCTTAACCATGATCAAAGAGCTGTTTTTAACAGGGTATATGTATAGATGCTTGTGCATCTATCCCAAGGTCGGGCACACTTTACGTTAGGTTTTATGTGGCCTTGGATTTGGTAAAACACACTGGCAATTGGCTCCAGTAATAAAAAATTCGACATCCCCTTTATAAGTTCTTCAGATATAAATAAATTTTTTTAATCATATTTCTTGTGTTTTATGAGTGCTTTGAAAGAATTCAAATGCACATACTAAACACCTTGCTGCATGCATACATCATTTTACCCTGTGAAGTTAAAGAAGAGTTCTTGAGATGTAAATAATTTTTTTTAATCATGTTTCTTGTGTTTTATGAGTGCTTTGAAAGAATTCAAATGCACATACTAAACACCTTGCTGCATGCATACATCATTTTACCCTGTGAAGCTAAAGAAGAGTTATTGATGGAGAAGTATTTAGCCATCTCCTAGTGCCCTTGGAAGTGAGGATTTTGTGAATCCAACACCACTAGATCACACCTGTAGTTCTGACGTTTATTTTATTGTGTCCATGTGATATACAATCCTAGCAAACCAATAAGTTGTTGGATTTTGTGTTATAAATTGTCATATTAAAGGGTTTATTTAATTTATGAGAAATGATTTTTAAATTTTTGTATAGGGTTCCTTTAAGAAAGAGTCATCGACTTTGATAATGGGTTTAAATGAGCGGATGTGTTTTTTCATTAAATTTAAGGAAGAGACAAACTTTCATGAAGGGGGTTGCATTAGTAACCTTTGATTCTCTATAAATACATAATGAAAATTCAAATTGGATGTATTCTAATCTCTCTCATTCTCTGAAAATCAAACACAATTTGTAGAGCTCTTCTTAGGAAAGACCATTGGGATTGCTAACTCGTTGATCTTCGTGGCTTTGGTATATCCAGGAGGTGTATTGCTAGTCAAACCCGATAGCAAACTATTTTGGTAGTTGAGGCAATTGATGCCTTAAAAAATAGTCTCTCCGACGCGTCTCAAAGTTGCATATCAATCCTAATTCTATTTCACCATCGGAAACAATATTTTCCCGACATAAGCCGTTAAGGCTTATATAAGAATCAAATTATTAGGCCAATCTTTATTTTTATTTTCCATATGTTACTTTGTGGTAGGAAGGGGAAAAGAATGAAACAACACCTTGGAATAAGGTTTTCTTTCGTTTTCATTGTTTCTTTATGCATTTAAAGGTTTTTCTAGTTAATTTTCAGTGCATATGCTTTTGTCTTGATCCATTTATATATCATTGGCTCACTGCTCTAAAACCTGTCTTTTGTTCTTGGTGACAAAGGGAACTACTCGATGGCGGAAGCAAAGGAAGAGACCGAAAAGATTCTGAGGAAAGCAAGGAGGAGAAAAAGAAAACATTGTAACCATATAATCTTGGATTGAAGGTATAGTTTTACTTTATGCTCTAGCACTCTCAGCTTAGTTGGGGATTAAAAAAATAAATTTTTTGCTTATTTCCGTCTTTCTAAACTTGTTTTTAAGTTTTGATATATATATTTTTAATTTTTGGATCATCTCAACGAGAACAATTGGAAAAATAAATTTTTTGAATTTTCTTTTTCTAAAGATGGAAACAACAAAGAAATGGCCTATTTTTGTCTTTTAAAAACATTTTTCATGCTGTGGCCAAAAAAATCATTTTTCTCACTCGTTTCAATGAAATAAATATAAAAAGTACAAAAATTAAACAAATGATGAAAAAAGTTTATTGAAAACAAAAATAAACAAATAAATAATTTTCTCAATTCAGGCCATTCTTTTATGATCTCCAACTTCTTATCTCC
This sequence comes from Heliamphora exappendiculata, assembly GCA_034768845.1. Lineage (NCBI taxonomy): Eukaryota > Viridiplantae > Streptophyta > Magnoliopsida > Ericales > Sarraceniaceae > Heliamphora > Heliamphora exappendiculata. The sequence continues at coordinate 5,406 of JAOTRH010195342.1, forward strand.
AAGTTTCTTGCTTTCTTATGTTTGTGACAGTCGCAAAATTTTGGCGCCCTTTTGGATCTTCATGCTATTGTATTTCACATAGCAAGGAAAATGGATCAATCCGTTTTGCATAATTTTCACCTCAGATCTAGTAAAAGGATGCAAGTGGGAACCATCTCGGTCCATTTTAATGACCTAAATCATTTATTTTATTATTTTTTTAATATATAAACCATCTACTACCTAAAAAGTTAAGTTGATCTAGTATTACTAATTGGTTGAAAATCACATTTATCTTTAAAGAAAATAGGGCAAGGATTGTGCATAATCTCTATTTTTAAGATAAATGAAATTTGTTCATGTATTTTATGACATTAGATCAATTTAATTTTTTTTACATGAATGATCTATGCACTGAAAATAATAAATAAATAATTAATTAAAATTATCAAAATAGACTGAGATGGGTTTCCTTTGCCCGGACTTTACAAATTCTTTGTAAATTTCATATTTCGTTTTTTGTTTAACGCCGGTGCATGGACTGCATTGATGCACAGTCGGAAGACCGATAAAATATAATTAGGACAAATTATTAGGCAATGTCGTTTTTGATAAATAAATTATTACAAGTTATATTAAGTTAGTCATTTTTTATTTTTTAATCATTTAATAAAAATAAGCTATTATATCTATACTATCAATAGATTAAGCTTGTATTTGGTCTGGTTTAAAAGTCAAGAATTTTGGCTTAAAAATAAAAAAAAAGGCCAATTAGTTTGGCTAACTTGGTTTTTTTTTTTTTACATGATTTGATATTTATTGTTTTATCAAAATATCCAAAAACTTAAAAGTTATTAAAAAAAAATTAGTCAAAACACAAACTAAATAAGAATATCACGTAAAATTACTGCATAGTGCTCTAAAAGCACCAAATAATTAATTCCCTAATTAGTATGGGTGTCATGTGGAAAATGATATAACTAGATGTTGTTTTTCTTTGAACCTGTGTTGGTTTGATTCCTTGCTTCACGAATAGGACTGGGAAAAAAACTAGCTGGACATTTGTCCAGCAAAGGCTTTGTTTGGTTCCGATTTAAAGTTTGGCTTAAGATTTTTTGACTTAAATCCTCAAAGGACATCTACTCGTTTGACGACCTCAGTTTTTTTGTTATTTACTTTAGTCTTCTTGACCTTTTTTTAATTAACTTAAGATACTTCTATATACTTTTATAATATCATAACTTTTAAATCTACAATTCGAGATTAGACAAGATTAATATTGGATATAAAATTATATAAAAATAAAAAAGAGTATAATATTTTTTTTTACTTAAAATCACTATAAACTTAATAAATTTTTAACCGTTAAATTATTCTTAAAATTCACTGAATAATTTTTTTTTTTGCATATTTAATTTAAAATAATTTAGAGAAAGATTTAACATAAACCCAAGTTATCGGACCAAAAGCATGGCTCTGTTTCATTGCAGTTTTTGAGTTTCAGCTTTCAACTGCTCATACTCATGTTGGGCTCATTCCAAGGCTAAAAAAATTATTTCTTTCATATTTTATATGATTAGCTTCCCTTAAAAAGTTATTTTTATTTATTAATTTAATCTTATAATAAGCATGTTTTGCGTTTATTTTTTAAGATTAGTATTGATATTTTTAAAATTTTTAAGATTATTTATTTTTTTACTATTTTTTTATTTAGTAATCCAAACGAATTATTAGAAAGAAGAGATATAATTTTTATTTTCTTTCCAAATTATCTCATCCAAATGCGCTGTTAGTTTATTCCTTTTAAACTTATATGTAGAATTTGTCTAGATAAAAGAAAAAGAAAGGAAATAAAATTACTTGTTCATTTTTACGAGTAACCATTTACTAGAAAAAAAAAGAAAAGAAAAAGCAATTAGGGGACTCCCATTTATTGTCTTCTTAACCCCAAAAAAAAAATTTACTTTCTTGGGCCTGTTTGGTAAGGTTTATAATTTTTATTTTTTTGTTTACAAAAATAAAAAATATTTTTTATTTATGTTTATAAAAAAATAAAAATATATTTGGTAACTTAAATGTTTGAAATGTGGTAGTTTGAGGTTACGGATAAATTTAATTAAAATTTTTTTATAAAATAATTTTTTTTGTTTCTTAAAATTTTTATAAATTTTAAAAACTGTTTACAGTTTTTTAAAAATAAAAATAATTATTAAACATGTTTTCGTTTACATTATTTTCATATTGTTTTCGGTAGTTTTTATGTGAAATTAGTTTTTAAAAAACTCAAAAAAAAATTGTGTTTTCTATAAAGTAAATTTTCATTATTAGAATTCCTTTTTGAACACGGTAATAAAAAATAGTTTGCCAAATAAGTCTTCAATATTTTTCAAAAAATTAAAAGAGAAAACGAAAATGATACCAGACGTTACATCAATTTTTTTAATTTACTTTTCCTTTACATTCTTGTATCTTTCCTTAACAAATTCATTCCTAGTTTGGGGTTTTAAAAAAAAAATCAGGATTTTGCTTGTTTAGTTTTTTTAGACTTTTTTCTTCTTTTGGCTAATTAGAATTAATAAGTGATTTTTTAAAACAAAGATAACTTTTTTACTAAAGGCTAAAATAATTAAAAATTTTAACTTATTTTTTTATATATACTTTGATATATTTTTTTTATTTTTTTGTCTCGTTTTCATGAAAAGAATTTGACAAGTATAAAAACTTGATAATATGATAGAAAAATAACACTAAAAATAAAATATAAAATAAGTAAATAATTATCTCAAACCAAACTTCAAGAACCCAAAACTATAATATTAAAGTGAACCACGATAGATTTGGTAAGTTGGAAAAATAAAATGTTATCAATAACAATAATGTTAGAAAACTAATCACATGACGTATGGGCCAAGCTATCAACGCCCAACAATTTGATGATCTACTTTTCTTGATCCATTAATAATTGTTATCTTCGGAACTAAGCCTCCGTTTGGGTAATTTTTTTTTCAAGCTTTTTAACTTAAAAGTAAAAAAAAAAGCTAATTGATTTGGATTAGTTAGGCTTCTTTTTACTTTTTTTTTTTTACATAATTTGATATCTACTTTTTTTACAAAAAATTTAAAAAACTTAAAAACTACAAAAAAAAATTAGTCCAAACACAGGCTATGAATCCTCGTTTGGAATAATTAATTAATTATTTATTTATTTTATTTAATTAAACTAATATATTTTTCAACTCATCTCATCGATGCAAGTTAAAAAAATAAATTTTTTTGATTAAAATATATTTAAAAAATTAAAAAAATAAAACTAAATCAATAAACCAATATATTGCTTTTGTCCTTAATGATTTTTTTTTATATTTTGATAAAATATTTTTATTTTTTAATTTATTCTAAAGAGAGAATTCAAAAAACAAAAAAGATTAATTAAAAAGTAAAAAAGACTAAAATAAATAAAATTCTCAAAATTAAATCCAAGGGTCATGGTTTTGAAAACGTCCGGGCCCTCGTTGCACTTACATGAAGCAATTATCTTTCTCGCTTGCCTAGGTGATATCGGAAATTATTACATATTCCCAAAGTATTGGCCCGTTACTCATTGCTTATTTATTTATTTATTTATTAAAAAATAAATCAAAAAATATTTAAGCCATTTTATTTGGTTACATTTGCTTATTTGCTAATTTGACTACCTAAATGAGCTTATTTGATTATTTACTTATTTGACTACCCAAACGAGCTTATTTGCTCATTTAACTACCCAAACGAGCTAATTTACTTATTTGCTTATTTGTCCACTCAAACGAACTTATTTACATATTTGCTTATTTACTTATTTAGTTTTTGATTTATTTAGCTACCCAAACGGCGTGCCTTATTTTTTTACCTTATAAGTCAATAAACAAATAAGCAAGGTTATCCAAACGGGGTCATTAGGTGATTTAATATAATAAATAAAAGTATTTAATATACATTAAATAAGTTCTCATTAGTTTTTTATTTATTCAATAAATATAGATTAATATAAGTGGCGATCTTAGAAATATTTTTTAGAGTAGATAGTTAATTAATCCAAACTTCTTAAATTTCAAAAAATAATATAAACTTAATATGTCGATATGATTATTTTTTTTTTTTAAAAAATTCTAGATAGATGATGAACTTTTATAATTGACCTCGATGACCTCTTATATTTTGAAAGTGTATGTTTGCATAATAATTTGATTATTAATACTTTCAAATATATTTTTTCTATAGTATGTAAAAAAAAATTTTAAAAATGAAGATATTCATTTAGTTGGGTGTTTATAATTTAGCTAAGGTGTTCAAGTATTTTGACATAGTATTTAAGCTTTAAAATTATTAATATAAATACAAAATTTATATATACACATACACACGCATATAAAAAAGTTTAAAAATTCAAGGTGTTCAATTGAATACCCTAATTAACAAAGTAGAGCCGCTCTTAATTAATATTATCTCAATCGAAATATTTTTTATTATATTATTAAACAAGAATTATAATGTGCCATTTGGTAACGTTTATATTTTCTGTTTTCTGTTTTTGTTTTTAAATTTTTCGTAAACTGTAAACGAAAATATGTTTGGTAATTATTTTTATTTTCAAAAAATTGTAAACAGTTTTTAAAATTTACAAAATTTTAAGAAATAGAAAAAATATATTTTCACTTATTTTGTAAATAAATTTTGATTGAATTTATCTGTAACCTCCAATTATCACTTTTCAAATATTTATGTTATCAAATATGTTTTTTTATTTTTTTACAAATATAAACAAAAAATAAAAAATTATAAATCTTACCAAACGAATATTCAAATTATATCAAAAAAGGTTCTCAATCCAAATCCATCTAGATAATATATAATTATCATTCTAAGCATCCGTAGGGAACTCCAATTTTTAAAACTCTTTGTTCTTCTCTCTTAGTTTATTGTGAATTATTGAATCATATGAAAATTTTAAGACTAGATAATTTTAAAACGTGATCTAACAACTTTTAATGCATTAAGACTAAGTGAGAAAATTTTCTAGACATATGAACATGTAAAATTTTTAAAAATTATTAGGCAATTTTGAAGCACCACATGTCATTGTTTACGTGGTATTTTAATGTAATAATACAACGAAAAACACTTTAGGTAGAATAATGTTAGTCTATTTTTATTAAGTACAGTCAAAGATAAGAAGAACCCACTTAATATGTATCAAATATTTTTATTTATCAAAAATATTACATAACATCGCTTACATAATAGGTCGAGAAAATCTAATAATTTGCCGTAATTTTTGTACCATGAGGATCTCCATCCTTTGAACTAATTAATGATAGTTATTTTTCAAATACTTTGCTTATTTAAAAAGATCAGGACCCATGGGAGGAGGACTCTATTTAAAATGATTAAATAACCACAGGTAAGTATACCTGCGACTATTTAGAAATTAGTTTTTAATTTTTAAATTATAACGCGGAGAAAAGTGTATTTATAGTTTTTTCATGGCTTTTTCTTACAGTTTTTTTTAATTATTATTTCTTTTGTACTTTTTTATTTTTAGTTTGAACTTTTTACTTTTTAAATTTCTCGTAAAAAGATTAATTTAAAAAGTATGCTTGTTTGAAATAAAGTTAAAAAATTATTAAAAACAAAAAAAATTCTTGATTTTTTATTTTTACCTTTTTGATTTTTCATGATGAGAAATATCACTAGTTTGCATGAAAGAATTTACTAAAAATAAAATAAATTCAAACCAATTACACGCTAAATAAGAATTTGTCGATATTTCCGATTAAATTTTCTTGTTCCTCGATATTCAATAAGAATAAATTTTTATTTCGTTCCTCCAGACTATAAATTTATATTTGAAACAAATTATTTGAAGTAATAATCATATTTTTAATTATAATTTCAATCATACCACATACCCTCTATATGTGTGCTATTGGTTCTAACTACATGGGACAAAAGTGTAATTTCTCCTATTCAAAATGAGCTCATTCATTATATATATATATATATATATATATATATATATATATATATCTGTGTGTGTGTGTGT
>JAOTRH010195364.1:0-11464 GCA_034768845.1 Heliamphora exappendiculata
TTTCCTTTTCTACTTCTTCACAAAATCTTTTAAATGCTAATTTAGTATTCCTCTATTTTTTTCCTTTTTCTTTTAAATGTTAGTATAATTTTCTCCTTCTCTCTCTTATTATTTCTTTTATTTAAAATATATAGAGTTCATGATAAATAATTAATTATATCCCTTTTCTAATTAGTTTAATAGAATTTTTCTTTTAAAATCTTTTATTTTTGGTTAAATCTTCTTTGTAGATGTTCTTTTGTTTTCTTTTCTTTTTGTTAAATATTTTGTATGGATAAATCAAAAAATAAAAGAACATATAATTCTTATTATTAGTTTAATTGCTTTCTTCATTTTGAAGATTTTAAATATAGTATTTTTGTATTCTTTATACTTTTAGCTTTACGTTTCTCTTTAGTAGAGGTTAATCATGTTAATACTAATCTAGCTTATTTTGATAGTTGCATGTTTTATTTACTTCCTTTAAAGTCGTGTTTTAGAATAACTTAGGCTATTTTAGGTTGTTTAATAGTATTGTTCGAAGAAGCATGTCCATTTTAAACATAATTTGAATTTAGTTTTTTTAGCATATTGTTTTTGCTCTTTTATTTGACTCATGCCATACGAGTTTACTCCATGTATCTTTTAGCTAGAAATTGCATGCCATAGGATTTAGAATTTTCTTTTCTATTTGTTATGATTTAGAATTTTATATACATATGTATGTATTTTTTGTATTTGATTTTAGATGTTCTCTCTCCACTCTTATTTTTTGTAATTGCATGCATTTTAGAAATCTTATTAAGAAACAATGATGATTAGTAGAGGCCAACCTTATGGTTGGGTGAACGGGGTGCCTAACACCTTTCCTGATTCGTACCTTAGCCCCCGAACCCTTTTTCTCTGGTTAACGTTTCAAATATCAGTAGCTATTTTTGTTTTTCTTGATTTTTCTCAAAAATCAAGTGGCAACTATATTTTTCAAAAAAAGAAATTTTTAAAATTTGAATTTCAAGGTATTAAAATATTTTTCAAACATCTTTTGAACTCCTTATTTTTGAAAATTCACAAACCTCAAAATCTCGGCGCCACAATATCCCCTTAAGAAATCTTATAAGTTTTAACCGGGCCAAATCCTACAGATGAATTTGATTATCTGACGGTCAAATAAGTTAAGCGGAAAGATTTAAAAAATTTAAATATGCTGATTAAATTAAATTGTCAATAATTAAATTTAATTGGTGGATATCAAAAATCTTAACGTGGGGAGAAATGTTAAGTATTTGATAACATGACCTCAATGCAAGATGGTCATGAGATTATAGGTTAGAGTGCAATTATAGTTCTTTAGTGACATGAATTGTAATTCATTATTTTATAAAAATTACAGAAATTGCTAGAAAGTTTTTATAATTACAGATACCACTATGAGATTTTTTTAATTGCAAAAACCACGGATGGGTGTTTGTATTCTATTGGAAGTATTATTCATAATTACTTCACAGGTTCTTACTGTAGCCCTATAAATATGCGGGTAGGTTGAACCAGTTTCATAATTTGTCTTCAAGATAAAAGCTATCCAGGTTCTACCGGTACAAGTTCTTGATAGATTGTAGCCCAGACTACATTCAATAATTGCATAAGAGAATATAGTAGAAGGTCAGACGGGAGTTTCAACTTGGAATTAAAAACATAGTTTAAGATTTGACAGGTAAAAGGTATTCTTCTAAATTAACTTTTGTTGCACAGATTTTATTTTTGATCGTTCGACGTCAAAAGTTTTATTTGGAACCCATTTCAACGTTTACCCGTCCAGTTAATTTTTTACCAAAAATCGTTTACAAAAATAATGATCTTGACAGTTTTGCCTCCAACAATTGGTATCAAAACTATTTTCTTTTTTGTTTATGGTTATCAGCGTTGGGTAGTTTTAGAACTATGCTAAGTTGGATTTGCAAGCGTTCTAATCCCGATTTTATGATCGTCATTTATTTCATCTTTGATTGAATGGTTTTAAATAATAATTATTTTTTAATCACGGGAGTTAACCGTGATAGATCGAATGTGAGCTTTCGGGACATAGAATTGATGTAATAGCTATTTTTTATTTTGAAAATATATGTTTAGATTATTTAAGAACAGGTTGAATATCCAAGAACACGAAAAATAGGCGACAGCACTGATGGTGGTTTCGGATTTATACGGGGGACGAATCGCAATAAGTTTTTTATTGATTTTATACAATTTTTTGGATGAGTTTTCTATAGTATTTATGCATTAAAAATATAAGCAAAAATAAATCAAATATAAGCAAAATTTTTTATAAAAAATAGCCTAGTACAGGCGGCAGTTCGATGGAAGTTTTGATGATTTTTTGGGCCATTTTTTGGACTATTTTTTGAGCAATTTTTTAAGCATAAAATAACAGTAAACATACCTTAAAACACTTTCCAAAAGCCACCTGAAGTGGGCAGCTACGTGGCGCCGGTGACGGCCTAGAGATGGCCGACGGTTTTTTTTCTCTCTAGGGGCTGTTTTGATAGCTTTTATGAGATATTTGAGACTGATATATGATATGCTCATATATCACACAATATCAAGGAATCCTAATACAATCGGGATACAAGAATCAGATACGAAAGAAGATTATTACAGCTTATCTGTTCTGAAGACTAAAACGGTTCAGCGTTTCACTTGTATCATAAAATCAGAAAATATGCATATCCTGTTTATATATATATGAACTGTCTAGATGATTGCATATCTATTTTACTTATCTTGCTAATTTAATTAATTCAAAAAATTTAATTTTAATTAAAATATTTTGTAATCGAAAATAAAATTAAGTTTTTTTAATTAATTAATTTTAATTAAATGAAGAAATTTTAGATATTTTATTTTTTTACAAAATATCATGTTTAAGGTAATTTTTCATAAAATTGGATATTTTAAAAAAACATAAAAATTAATTTCAAATTTTGAATTAATTAAATGAAAAAATATTTAATCAAAATAAATTATTATTTTTCAAAAAATGTGAGACAAAAAATAAAATAAAAAAATACTTTTAATCACTATCTTAACTGAAAAACTGAAGAAAAAACTGTTCATTTATTAAATTTTATTTGTTACGCATTTAAACACGAAAAGATAATTTGATAAACAGGAATCTTTGGAATCGTGTACACGGAAAGATATTTGATTCTTTTAGATCGTGTAGTTTTTGAAATTAATAAATTTATTTTAATTAAACGAATTTTTATAACCCTCAAAAATATTTTAAAAATCTAAGTAAAAGAGAAAATTTATTCATAGATAAATCCTGCGGTCTCCATTACCAGTTTGTAGGCGATGCAATTAAATTCTGCGTGTTGGTAGTAAGGCATTTCTCTCCATCAGATAGATTAATTGCAGTATCGCCAGCACAAACCTCCTATAGGGATAATTCTGAGTGATTGTTATTGTGGATCGCGTCTCCATCTGAAGGGTTTATTGTGAAGCGATTGATTTAGGATTAGGAGATGGTTAACACTTAACTGTATATAATAGTATCATCTCCATCTGAGTCACTGCTACTATATACTGAACTGAAACTATGTCAGCTATTTAATTTTACTTGGTAGGGTCAGTTGCCTAAATAGTAGAATTAAAAGGAATTGGCATGTCTGGACAAACGATGGATAGTAGACGTTCTCCCATCGAGACATGCTATTCACAGAGTACCAGGCTGCTGGCGAATTAATTTTTAAAATGGTAGAGAGAACCAAATTAAAATAAATTTAAAATTTTGCTCATCACAATTAACGGTTATTTTTAATTATGTGATTTTCAGGAATAAAATTATTTTCAATTTACCCATGGTTATACTCAAAGAAAACAAACTAACAAGATCGAATTTTGTTGACTGAAAAAGTAACTTGGATATAGTTTTAACTACCAAGAGTATTCATTCAATATCAAGAAATGTGTTTATTTTTTTAAAAGGTTCTTCCTCTAGGCTGAAAGGCATGAAGAAAAAAAAAGTTCAGAAATAGGGTGACACGATTTTCAGAGTAATTAGTGGGTACAGACTTGTGTGAAATAGCCAGAAGACATATGTTTTCACTGCAACCAGATACGGCACTAGAAAAAGATATGTCCAGTATTTTTTAGAAGGCAGAACAATTAGGGTAATTTCTATTCACTAGTTGTAGAAACATATTTAGCGGTGTTTTCTACCAGTACCTGGTGTGTAGATACGGGAGCCACTCATCATGTCTACCATTCATAGTAAGGGTTCTAAGAAAGCCGACAACTTAGTGATGGAAAAATATACCTACATATGGGCAATAATACAAAGGTAACAACAGTTGCAGTAAGAGATGTCACTCTTAGTTTTAATAGAGATCAGGTCTTAATATTAAGAGATTCTCTTTATGTACCTTTTATTAGAAGAAACTTAGTTTCTATTTTTAGAGTGGCTAAAAATGGATATTTGGTTTATTTTAATAACTCTGTGGTTATTAAGGATAATAAATGAGTTATATGTTCTTGTACATTGGTGGATGATCTTTATATTATTACTCTAATTTCTCCTACACTGCAACTGAGTGAATTGAATAACACATCTAATTTATCGTATAAGAGAAAGTTTTCTTCTTTAATGAACTAAGTATTTCTTTGGCACTTACGCTTGAGTCATATTAATCTAAAAAGGATAAACAGATTGGTAGAAGATGGACCGTTAAGTTCATTGGAAGTGGAGGTACTTTCAGTCTATAAATCTTGCATAGAGGGTAAGATGACCAAGATGCCCTTTTCGGACAAAGGCTATAAAGTTAAAGAGCCGTTAAAGCTCGTTCATTCTAATGTATGTGGTCCTATGACAATTCGGGCTAGAGGTAGCTTTGAGTACTTTGTCAGTTTTATTATTGACTACTCAAGGTATGGATACATTTACCTGATACACCGTAAGTTTAGATGCTTTGAGAAATTCAAATAATTCAAGGCTAAGGCAGAGAAGCGTTTATGTAAAAGTATCAAATCACTGCAATTCGACCTTGGCGGGGAATACCTCTTTGAAGAGTTTAGAAATTACTTGTCATCAGAAGTAATTATATCCCAGTTGACTACACCTGGCACTCCGTAACAAAATGGTCTAGTAGAAAGAAGTTATAGGACTCTTATAATGATGGTAAGGTCCATGTTGAGTTATTCAGGATTACCTAATTCAATTTGGAGACTCGCATTAGAGAGAGCGGCTTGCATTCTAAACTTGATACCTTCTAAGTTAGTACCTTCTACTCCCACAGAATTGTGGACCGGGGGTAAGTCTAATCTGAAACACATTCAGATTTGGGGGTGTCCAGCACATGTGCTGAAAGGAAATGCGGGTAAATTAAAATCGAGAACAGAAGTCTATTTCTTTGTGGAGTATCCCAAGGGAATGAAAGGTGGTCTATTTTATAATTCTAAGGATCAAAAGGTCATTGTTAGCACCAATGCCCGATTCTTAGAAGAGGATTATATTATAGACCACTGGCCCAAATGTAATATTGTTTTGGAAGAAATGAGAGAAAACACTAGTAGAATGGAAGAGGAACCACGAGTCATTGATATTCTATTACCTCATCGTAGTGGGAGGATTATTAGGACATGTGCAAATCAAGAACAGGGTGCTGATGCACAGGGTTCAGATTCTGCACAACGTGTTACTACTAGTACACAGGCAGAGGCTGTGCCTCGTCGTAGTGGGAGGGTTGTTCATCAACCTGATCGGTATATGTTCTTGGGAGAGACTTTTGACAGGATATCAGCAAAACTGGATACTAAACCCTATAACTACAATGAAACACTTCAGGGCAAAGATGCAGATCTTTAGCAAAGGGCTATGAATTTAGAGATAGAATCTATGTATTTTAATCAGGTCTAAAAACTTGTAGAACCACCCAAAGGGATAAAACCCATTGGATGCAAGTGGATCTACAAGAGGAAGAGAGAAGCAGACGGGAAGATTGAAGCCTTTAAAGCTAGGCTTGTTGCAAAATGGTTCACTCAGGAAGACGAGATCGATTATGAGGAAATCTTTTCGTCGGTAGGCATGCTTAAGTCTATCCGGATTCTCTTATCTATTGCTACTCATTTTGATTACAAAATCTAAAAAATTGATGTCAAGACAGCTTTTCTTAACAGAAGTCTTAACGAGTGTATCTATATGATATAACAACACGGATTCATTGCAAAAAGCCAGGAGCATATGTTGTGCAAGCTTAAGAGATCAATTTATGGACTTAAGCAAGAAACGAGGTCTTGAAACACTCGATTTGATCAAGCCATAAAGTCTTATGATTTTGATCAAAGTTTGGATGAGTCCTTTGTATACAAGAAGCGTAATGAAAGCGTGGTGATCTTCTTAGTACTTTATGTAGACGATATCTTGCTCAAAGAAAGCGATGTGGGGGCATTACCTACAATTAAAGTATGGTTATCTAGGCAATTCAATATGAAGGACTTGGGAGAAACTAGTCACATCCTTGAGATCAAGCTTATACAAGATCAGAAACAAAAGATGTTAGACTTATCACAAGAAAAGTATATCGATGATATCCTTACTCAATTTAGCATGCAAGATTCTAAGAAAAGGTTTCTCCCTTTAAGGCGTGAAATCACTCTATCCAAGAATTAGTGTCCTAAAACACCTAATGAGATAGAGAAGATGAAGGCGGTTCCTTATGCTTCGGCAGTAGAAAGCCTCATGTATGCTATGCTTTGTCATTAGCATGGTTAGCAGATATCAGTCAACCTAGGGCAGGAGCATTGGACTGCAGTAAAGAATATAATTAAGTACTTGAAAAGGACTAAGAATTATATGTTAGTTTATCAGGTAGGCAGTCTAGTACCTTTAGGGTACACACACTCAGATTTTTAGTCTGACAAGGATTCCCGTAAGTTTACCTCAAGATATGTGTTTACCTTAGGAAGTGGAGCTATAAATTAAAGGAGTATCAAGCAGTCATGCATTGCTAATTTCACCATAGAGATCGAGTAAGTGGCTGCTTTTGAAGCAGCCAAGGACGCCATTTGTCTCAGGAACTTCCTGTTGGATTTAGAGGTGGTCCCTTCAGTTCAGTTAGCTATTACACTTTATTGTGACAATAGCGGAGCGGTTGTAAATTCAAAGGAGTCAAGGGTCCAGAAGAAATGAAAGCACATTAAGCGTAAGTAACACTTGATATGAGAAATTGTACAGAAAGGTGATGTTGCTGTGACCAAGATTGCATCAGAAGACAACCTTACAGATCCTTTTACAAATAGCTTACCGGTTAAGACTTTTGATAGTCATGTAGAGGGCATGGGAGTCAGATGTATGGCAGCATAATTTTGAGTATAAGTGGAAGATTGTTAGAGTTGGTATACTAATATTTTTAGTATTTAATTTTATTTTAATAAAATTAATTTTCTATTTTATGAGAATTTTTATGAGCAATGTGTGACGCCTCGTCATCCGGACACATCGGGACATACATAAATATAAATAAAAAGATATTCTATCCATCCATTCATAGTTTCATATGATAAGTACTAGATCATTAAGAGTTCATAGCTGTTTAAAATACATAGCGATTACAGTTCTCCAAAAGATTTAATGAAAATTACAATAAGCCCGTGAAAAACTGAACAAAAGGACAAAAAGGGTGAACTTTAAATTCTTTAATTTGCATCGTTAGGGTCGGCTAGATCTTGCCATTCACCCAGTTCTTGAAAACCTCCTTCTGCTTCTTCGGGTGCTAATTCTTGAAAGAATTCCTCCTCCTCACCTATGGCACGAATGCCATGAGCCAAAACCCATAAGCAAACTCCCTAAACCTTCTAACCAAGCTCACAATAAAATATTCTACAACATATATCATATAACACCAAATACAATTTGAGGTCAAGGAGACTTACGAATTTGACAGTTGTACTATGGCAAGCATATATAAGAATGAGTATACATGTAAGTGATGCAATTGAATGCGATGCAAATGCCCAACCCGATACATATCCAGAATCGTAACATGAATTCCACACCGAGAATTTCCAGAGTAGACATTATGGGAATTGATCACAAAAGGCATCATCTTGCCTCATTGCGAATAGTAAATGCTTCGCCGGGTTTTATGCCATAGCTATTTTACTCAATGGCAACGGCGTGGGGTCCGGGCCCCCTCATAGGCCATCAGAGCACTTTTCCTTCATTAATCAATTATCAATTCATGATCAATAAGTCGGTTTGTCCCACCTTAAGACTCATGATGTCTTTGCCGATGTCAACCCAAAATCTAAGTTACCAAAACCAAAATGCTAGTGACGAACCCGTGGTGCCTAACATTATTCACGATAAATCGTTTCAAACACCGGGGACATGCCCAGGGTGTGTAAACCAAATCGGTAGCACCAGGGACACGCCCAAGGTGTATAAGGGGAATATATCCCAAAATATTTCCGAAAATGGCAACCATGGACGCCCTGACTTACAACCAAGAAGAATAATAACCCATCCCCATAACGGTGTATAGAGATGGGCTCCAATATGCCAAGATGCAAGTGTCAATGCCCATGATGTGAAATATGAATCTCAAGTACTAGTATGGCAATGTTCAGGGTATAACTCGCAATTTATAAAGTACAGATATGTGAGGCACGAGTTATAATTATCAAGATATGATTTAAAACTTGTTGTCATGAGTTCTAATCATTGTACATTTACTTAAAAAATACTAATTGAATAACTCAAATCAACCAAATAACAAATTCATATCACACGACAAAAGGTACTCAAATATACACATAGCAACTTTAAGGGCCAAGTTCAAGTATTAAAATAAAAAGGGTCATTAGGGTTTGGAGAATCTAGATTTAGAATCAAGTTATGATTTTTAAATACTATTTAGATAAAAATATTTTATACAATTCTTATTTTTAACACTAAGTCCACAACCTAAGGAAAATGGGTGAATAAAGCATCCTAAGCGAAAATGGTTTAGAACTTTTCTCAAAATTTTACAAAAGATATGCATGTTGGTCTCAGTTTTGGGGTATCCAATCAAGTCCAAATGATCCCATTTTGGGATATGTTCTAGTATAACATGTCTCCTACATGTTTCATGTTTAGTGCTAAGAGTAGTTATTTGGAACAAGTTAGAGTTTTTATCCATTTTATAAAATAGGTTTTGTCAGCTGCCAAAACTGAGCAAAGCTGATTTTTGACAGAGGGTTAGAAACAGTTTTGAGGGACCATGCCACGGTATCTAGGGATTATTTTTGGAAAAACATTCGTTCCATTTGTTAGCTACAATGTTCATGTAGACCACTTTTAGTGTAGGTCACTAAAAATAGGGGTTTTGGACTACACAAAAATATATGACAGAAATGTCCTTTGAGGGCTAAAATACAACAGAGGGTTTCAAAGAGATTTTGACCTATTCAAACTCAATCTGCTGTGGTCATTGTTGGTGGGTAGCTAGATATACATGTTGTCTACAACTTTTAAGTTTTGGCCAAAGCTCAGATCTCATTGTAAACTAGGGTTTTTACGTCAGCAGTGTTGACTAGTTGTAAAACGACACACTTTGATAAATTTACAATATCTCGAGTTCTACTTACTCAAATGGGTTTAAACCGACTTTGGATGAAAGATAATACAACTATCTAAATCTCTACATAAAAAACATACTTAGATCAATTTTCTACGTTGAGATATGAGGTTCCAAAGTTCAGGGCAGAAACATCAAAGTTTCCAAAAATCAAGTCCTTATGTGTTCAAGTCTTCTACTTATGATATGCCAAGATTTTGTTCCATTTCTTTGCATGATTGTGTTTTAGACATGAATATCAAGGTTTCAGCACACTTCTAAGTCATAAAACTCAAAAATAACAATACACTAATACATCTCATATCATTCAAAACACAACAGCCCCTATTTCTCAACTACAATGCCTTTTCGGTTTGTTTTCGGTTCTCGCTTTTTAAAGTGTTTAAAGAGATGAGTTGAGGAATATTTTGAGTGATATTAGACATAAGGTTTAGAGGTTTACTTACTTGTTTGAAGGCTTAAAGGATGGTGGTATGGAAGGACTTACCTTTTAGAGAAACACCTTTCCTTGATTCCTTTTTCTTTTCCTGCATCTTTCTCCTTCTTTTCTCTCTCAAACTTGTAGAATACCTCAAGAACACTCAACCAAGTTTTTCTCTCTCTATATGGCCAAAATATGAAGAGGAGAGAGAGGGCGTTTGGCTTGGTTTATATAGAGAATGCTAGGGGACACCATGATGAGATTTAAGTCATTTTTCTCATTTGTCTCTTCCACTTCACATGGGTTGAATTGATATGAATTGACATGGTGCAAGTTTTGAGACATATATATCAGATATGGGGAAGAAAAATTCAGCTAGGGTCAGTTTGGGGGACAAAGAATCTGAACTCAATCAATTAAGGAATTTTACATTGGTTTACGTGCCTTTTTGTGTAAGAAAATACTTTACAAGTTAATTTTATGTATCTTTTTGGTATCTTTTTCTACTAAAAATTATTATTTATGATAAGTTTAGTATTTTCATGAATTATCATAGTTTTCATAGCAATTGATTCAATATATGTAGTCTTTTAAGTCAAATTAAGCTATTTTGATAATATATGACTTTTTGGCTTATCTTATTATGTATGAACTTTAATAATGATTTGTTTGCTTTTTTAACCTATAATATCATATTATTATGTATATTACTTGTTCAACAAGTGTTGGTGTTAGGAATGTATACTGAAAAGCTTTGCTTTTTAGGTTTTTTAATCTTGATCCCTGGCATATTAATGAGAAATATTTGAGATGTTTTTGCATTCGTGGTTTCATATTTATATTTGTGATGAATGAATGTATAGTCTGTATATTTTGTCCAGTATTTGACTCGGTGCATGCTGCACCGAAGATCGGGTCATAAGTTCTGACAGATTATACAGGCAGGCTCACAATCGCAATGGACCCGGGCATTTCATTGGTACGATTGTAGCACATCGTTATAGTAACTGGTCTTGGCTAGGTCGAACGGGTCGAGATAGTGTACAGTATTTGTTGGTGTTAGGAATGTTTAGCTATTGTAGCACATCGGTATTGTGTTCAGATAGTGTACTGTACTTTGAGTCATCAATAGTTGAGATTTTCTCCATGAAAACAACAATACCGATGAGTTGGGTACTGGCGTTGTTTGTCCGATGATAGATAATCAGCTAACGAAAACCACGTTCGACTTAGGTTGAGGATTTTTCCCTCGTGTTCTTTGCTTATAGGTTTGATTATGCTAAATCTGTACAGTGGATCTTTGGATCTGACATATCCAAAAGGTTAAGCGGTGCGATTGCGAGTAGGAGAGGATAATTAAATCGGGTTGTCAATAACCTAATTTAATTATCAGGAATCCATATCTTAAACGTGGGGAGAATTCAGTGCATTTGATAATTGGAAACTCAAG
>JAOTRH010195375.1:0-11461 GCA_034768845.1 Heliamphora exappendiculata
TTGTTCAAAATGTGTTAACACTTTCATTTTGGCAATATAAAATATTATCCATTTAAAAATATTTATTCTTAGAAAATGAATTATAAAAATTATCAAAATTAAATTAAAAAGCCCTTGGGCTAACACATAAGAGTCTTATTCTTTCTTTTTACTACCCTATTCTGCTGTGGAGTACCAGGTGCAGTCAACTGGGATGTAATCCACTATGATGACAAGTAGTTCTTAAACTCTCCTAAGAGGTATTCACCCAACGGTCGGATCGTAGTGATTTGATACTTTTATCTAGACGCTTCTCTGCTTCCGCCTTGAATTCTTTGAATTTCTCAAAGTATTCGGACTTATGGTGCATTAGGTAAATGTATCTATACCTTGAATAGTCATCAATGAAACTGATGAAGTACTCAAAGCCACCTCTAGCCCGAATTATTATAGGACCACACATATCAGAATGAACCATCTCCAATGGTTCTTTAGCTCTATAGTCTTGGGCCAAAAAGGGCCTTTTGGTCATCTTACCTTCTAAGCAAGATTAACAGATTGGAAGTACTTTCACTTCCAACGAACTCAAAGGTCCATCTGCTACTAGTCTGTTTATCATTTTAAAATTAATATGACTCAAGCGTACATGCCAAAGAAACGCTTGGTTTTTTAAAGAAGAAAAGTTTTTCATTTATGGTAATATAGATGTATTTTTCATTTCAGTCAGTGTAGAAAAGATTGGAGTAATAATATAAAGATCATCCACCAATGTACCAGAATAGATAACCCGTTTATTATCCTTAATAACCACAGAGTTATTAAAATAAATTATATATCCGTCTTTTGCCAATCCAAAAATGGAAATTAAGTTCCTTCTAATGGCAGGTACATAAAGACAATCTCTCAATATTAAAATCCTATCTCTACAAAAAATGAGAGTGACATCTCCGACTGCAACTGTTGTTACTTTTGTATTATTGCCCATATGCAGGTAATCTCCCCATCACTAAGTTGTCGAATTTTCTAGAACCCCTGCAATGAATTGCAGACATGATTAATGGCTCCCGTATCTACATACCAGGTACTAGTAGATAACACCACTAAACATGTTTTTATAACCAATTAACAGAAATTACCCTATTTGTTCTGCTTTTTGAGAAATACTGGACATAGCTTTTTTCTAGTGTCGGGTCTGGTTGCAGTGAAAATATTTTCCTTTTGGATTTTTCACACAAGTCCGTGGCCCACTAAGTACCCTGGAAATTGTGTCTCCTTCTTTTTGAACTTTTTTCTTATTCATGCTTTTCGATCTAGAGGAAGAACCTTTTTCAGAAATTAACACATTTTTTGGTATTGAAGGAATATCATTTGTAATTAAAACTATATCCATGTTACATTTTTAGTCAACAAAATTTGGACTCGTAAGTTTATTTTCTTTGAATGTTAAAGCGAGTTGGTTGAAATTCATCGTAATCTTGATAATCACATAATTAAAAACATTGTTAATTATGATGAGCAAAATTTTGAATTTATTTTTATTTTGTTCTCTCTACCATTTTAAAATTAATTCGCCAGCTGCCTAATTACCTGAGAATAGCATGTCTCGTTGGAAGGACGTCTACGATCCTTTATAAGACTAGAAAGGCCAATTCCTTTTAATTTTACTATTTAGGCAACTGACCATACTAAGTAAAATTAAATAGCTGACATAGTTTAGGTCTAATATATAATACCAGTGACTCAGTTGGAGAGCATACTATTATATACAGCTAAGTGTTAACTATTACATAATTTCAAATTAATCGCTTCGCAATGAATCTTTCAGTTGGTGAAGTGATCCACATTAACAATTATCCAGAATTATCTCTAAAGAAGATTTGTACTTGCGATACCGCAATTAATCTGTTTGTTGGGGAGAAAGGCCTTATTGCCGACATGCAGAGTTTAATTGCATCACCTACAAACTGGTAATGGAGACCACGAGATTTATCTGTGAATAAATTTTATCTTCCATTTAAATTTCTAAAACAATTTTTAGGGTTATAAAAATTCGTTTAATTAAAATAAATTTATTAATTTCGAAAGCCACACGATATGAAAGAATCATACATCTTTTCCTGTACACAGTTCCAAAAATTATGATTTATCAAACCATCTTTTCGTGTTTAAATGCGTAACAAATAAAATTTAAGGATAATTACATTTACCGCCCCTAAGGTTTAAGCTTATTACAGAGATCTCCCATGTGGTCTCTGAAATTACACTAATTTTTCCTGAATTTTAATTTTAACATCAATAATACCCCCAAACTGTTAAAATTTCTGTTAAAATTTAACGGAAAGCGCCGCTCCCACCCCAAAACCACCATTCCCACTCTAAAACCACCCCCAAAACCACCATTCCCACTCTAAAACCACCCCCAAAATCACCATTCTCACCCAAAACCACCCTTCCAATCACATTTTTCTCTCAAAACCACCATTTTCATCCCAAATTTTAACGGAATGGTGGTTTTGGAAAGGGTGATTTTGGGGTGAGAATGGTGATTTTGGGGGAGAAAGGTGATTTAAATAGTGATTTTAGAGTGGAAAGGGTGATTTTGGGGTGAGAATGGCAATTTTTGTTAACTTTCAACAGAAATTTTAACAGTTGGGGTGCAATTGATGTTAAAATTAAATCTCATTGGAGATTAGTGTAATTTCAGAGACCACATGGGAGGTCCCTGTAATAAGTTTAAATCTCAGGAGAGGTAAGTGTAATTATTCCTAAAATTTAATAAATGCACAATTTTTCTTTTAGCATTTCAGTTAAGGTAGTGGTTAAAGGTATTTATTTATTTTATTTTTTGTTCTACATTTTTTGAAAAATAATAATTTATTTTGATTAAATATTTATTTATTTAATTAATTCAAAATTTAAATTTAATTCCCACGTTATTCTAAGATATCCGATTTAAAAAATCATCTTAAACGTGATATTTTGTAAAAAAAATATCTAAATTTTTTTATTTAATTAAAATTAAATAATTAAAATTTTTTAATTTTATTTTTTATTACAAAATATTTTAATTAAAACAGAATATTTGAATTAATTAAATTAACAGGATAAATAAAACTAATATTTATCATACAGCAGTTAATATAAAAATAAATGAAATACAAGATAAATATATCCTGATTTTATGATCGTTTCGAAACTCTAAAGAGTTTCAATCTCCTGTTCAAAGATAAGCTTTAATAATTCAAATTTTATCAACTTCGTGTATCCCGTTTGCACTAGAATTTTTTGATACTATTTGATATATCAATATATATCATATCAGTCTCGTATATATTAGAATATACATCATATTATCCCCGAGAGAGAGAAAATCGCCGAACCACCACCAGCCATCACCGGCGCCGCCTTCAAGCAGCTCGTGCCGTCTCATCCGAGTTCTATTTTTTATGAGCTTTATATCGTTGGAAAGCTCTCGAAATATGAAATTTTTCTGTCAAAAAATCTGCTGGAAACTTGCTCAAAAAACGGCCAAAAAATGGCCCGAACCTCAAAAACGTTGCTGCCCGCCACAGCACTGCGCTGCCAACTTCCCGAGGCGTTTTCGACCTCTTTATGAACTCGGTTTTTGACGTACTTTATATCAAAAGAAAGATCTCGAAAGGTACTATATTTCTATGAAAAAATTAGCTTGAAAACAGCTCGGAACACCATTGGAAAACCGCCTAAAATGGACTGCCGCCGCTCACTAGTGCCGTCGCCTTTTACTGCCAACTTTCCGAGGCCGTTCCGGCCTCATTCGAACTCTATTTTTGACGTACTTTATATAAAAAAAAATCTCTCAAAAAGTATTATCTTTTTGTAAAAAATTCTTCTTGAAAACAGCCCAAACAATTATTGGAAAACTACTTGGAAGCTGTTGCTGTAGCGCCGCCACCGCTAGAAAAAATCGATGTTTTTTTTTATGCATTGTTTGGCCAAGTTTTTTTTTTCTGGATTTTGAAATTATTTTAAGAAATGTTTTACTGCTATTTTATATTTTAAAAACTTCTCAAAAAATAGTCCAAAAAATAGCTTGAAAAATCATAAAAATCGCCGTCGAACTGCTGCCGACAAGCCCCTAGAACCGAGCTCTTTTGGTGATTTTTCCTTACTGTTTTTGACTTGTCGTTTATGCTATTTTTTATATATAAACACTACAGAAAAACTCACCAAAAAACCATTTAAAACCATTAAAACTTACCACGATTTGTGGCTCGTAAAAATTTGAACCACCGTCGGTGCCACCTCCGTTCTTCGTGTTCTTGAATATGTTTAACCTATTCTTAAATAATCTAAACAGATATTTAAAAATAAAAAACTAGCTATTGCATCATTTCTATATCCCGAAAGCTCACAATCAATCTACCACGATCAACCCTCGTAGTTAAAAAATAATAATAATTAAATTTAAATCATTATCCACGCATTCAATCAAACATGAAAATAAATAATAATCATAAAATCAGGATTAGAACGCTTGCAAAACAAATTTAGCAACAATTCTAAATCTACCCGGCCCCGATAACCGTAAAAAAAATAAAATAGCTCTGATACCAACTTGTTGGATGCAAAACTGTCAAGATCATTATTTTGTAAACGATTTTTGGTAAAAAAATTTACTGGACGGGCAAACGACGAAACGGGCTCCAGATAAAATTTTTGACGAAGAACGATTAAAATAAAACTCGTGCAACCAAAGTTAATTTAGAATAATACCTTTTATCGATCTAATTTTCAACTATGACTTGATTCCGAGTTGAAGCTCCAGTCAGATCTTTTACTGTATTTTCTTTCGCGATCCTCGAACGCAGTGTGGGAAATGATCCTCCGAGAACTCGTACCGGCAGAACCCCGATATATTTAAGTTTTGAAAGACAAAAGTAATATTTATCAATCTCAAACTAGTTCAGCTTATCAGCGTATGTATAGGACTATAGCAGGGACTTGGGGAGTAATTATGAGTAAGACTTCGAGTGGAACACAGATACCTACTAGCGATTTCTGTAATTATGGAAAGCCGCAACAATTTCTGTAATTTTTATGAAACACTGAATTACAGTTCACACCACTAAAGAATTGTAATTGCACTCTGACCCATAATCTCAAGACATTCTTGCTTTGAGTTCCTATTATTAAATGCTTACTATTTCTCCCAACGTTAAGATTTTCGATACTTGTCAATTAAATTTAATTACTAACAATTTAATTTAATCGACATCTTGATATTTCTTAAGTCATTTCGCTTAACTTATTTGACCGCCGGATTATTAAATCCACCTGTAGGGTTTGGCCTGGTCAAAATTTATAAGTATCCTTAAGGGGGTATCGTCATTCTCGATCATTCAGGATGTGAATTCTGTCAATAATTAATATTTGCCATATAAATAATACTGCTATCTAACTCACCAGAAATATAAACTCATAGAAGATCGCACTCTCTAATGAATCAAAACAATGAATATTAAATATACGCAAATCAATAATTATTTTAAAATTAATAAGATAAGCACTATTTATAATAACCAACGGGTGTGAATTAATTTATATAATCAGTATAAAATTAATTACCCAAAATGTCTCGTTCAATACACACAAAGTGTACTGACACAGAGATTCGGAACAATAGACGACGCTATATTCTGTTCCCCATAATCAAGAGAGGCCTACTAAAATTCTGTGCCACAGTCGTACCGATGGTATACCCATTTTTATCTAAACTGTAAACATAAAATTTATATTCTATAAGAACCTAAAATCTGATCTTCTGTGTGTAAGCCGTACTCTACACACCAGGTTAAATACTATATAAAATATCAAATATCTATGCATAACATTGAAGAAATGATACACATACATTGCTCATAAAGATACTCATAAAATAAAAAATTAATTTTATTAAAATAAAATTAAATACTAAAAATATTATTTTCAGTATATCAACTCCAACACATGCTTTGGGTTATGGGAGACCACGAGTTCTGTAGCGTAGAATCTCTGTAGAAAGTCTATATTATTAACTTTTCATTTATAATTTTAACAATTTAAAATATTTACCTCAAGTTTCTCTTCCTAATAGGATGGCATCCAACGCCGAACCAGCAAGAAGACCATGGCAGGCACAGGACCTAGAGGATTCGGATTCAAATCTGAAAAAACACCCGAAAGAAGTGCCCGTGGAGGAACAAGAACTGATTGAAGCTGTCCCTTTAGCATGGTTTTTCCTGGGAGAGTGGTAGGGTAATGGAGGAGAAGAGGTCGAGGAAGCTGAGGAAGGCGACGATGAGGCCAATTACGATACAGACAACGAGGACGAGG
This sequence comes from Heliamphora exappendiculata, assembly GCA_034768845.1. Lineage (NCBI taxonomy): Eukaryota > Viridiplantae > Streptophyta > Magnoliopsida > Ericales > Sarraceniaceae > Heliamphora > Heliamphora exappendiculata. The sequence continues at coordinate 6,334 of JAOTRH010195375.1, forward strand.
ACGAAGAAGAAGGAGCCATTGCTTTCCAGTATGACAAGCTTGAAGCACCTGCACCGTAGTCTGATGAGGATGAGGTTGTTGATGCTGCTATATACTTTGGTCGTCAGGACAACCGAGGGTATTGCGTAGGAGAATGGGTGTACGCCAAAATCGGCCCGGACAAGATGTGCTTGTGGGGGAAACCGAAGACCTTTCCTCGTTTCGTAGGGACCTGTACGATTGCTTGATAAGTATAGCAGAATGCTCTACCGTTTATATTTTTCCCAAGGTTTAAGGTCTGACTCGGAGACATGCTGACTGCAAAATGGATGCAGTACCAAAGATCGAAGGATGAAAGAGGAATCATCGATCCACTTGACCCAACCATCGACTTTGATAACTTGGAGATAGACCAGGAGGTTCCAACGGCGATAACAAACAAGATGAGGATGGGATCAACCAATACTTGGCATGTCGAGGTGCTATGGCGCAACTTTAACATATACGATGCAATGTGGGAATGTGAGGTGATTGTCTGACATTTCTACCCACATCTCTTTGCTTAGGCCTTAGTGTGTAGACATTGTATTTCTCTTTTGTTGAAGTGTTGTAATTATTTAAGTGATGTATGCATATTTTGTGAACTACTTGAAAAATCTTGTACCAGTTATGAATTAAGATGAAATGAAAATGTTACAGTTAAATGTCTATAAGTAATTTTGCAACCCTGTATTAACTCCATCAGATCCCAAAACACGAGAAATAGTCAAGAACTGAAATAGTTTGTAAGACCATAACGCTTTTTTTAAGATGACTGGTAGATGACCAAATCACCGATAAGATAATGGACCCATAGACAACAAAGTGCTAGGATTAACTCAAGTGTTGCGAGCACTAGCCGCTTGCATCAACTGTTCTATCGTACATGACCGAGTGTGGTTCTTATCTGAGATGGGTAGACAACGAGCCCTGATGTTCAGAGGAGGAACATAACCTAGGAAAGAAGAAAAATGGCTGAGGATAGTTAAGAAGTTGTTTAATTCTATAGGAGTCCAGGACGAAGCAGACCGCGTAGTCTTGGCGGCACACCTACTAGAAGGAGAAGCGGATCATTGGTGGTTCCTAATCAACAACACAAAAGACATGGCAGCTTTAGATTGGGACCAGTTTGAGGACTTGTTCTTGGAAAAGTATTTCCCAGTCCCCTTTCATTAAGGATAAGTTCGTGAGTTCTTGGATCTTAAACAAGGCTCGATGACAGTAACGCAGTACGTGAATCGTTTCGAGGAGTTAAATCACTTTGCTGCAACCCTAGTACCTGATGAGCGGGGCTTTAAGCCTTGGGTGTATCTAAGGCGCGAAAGATTGAGCGGGGCTTTAAGCCAACTATTTGAACCAGGGTGATTTTCCTGCAGCTCCCTACATACACCCAAGTAGTTCGGGCTGCTTTGTTTGCTGAAATCGATCTGGCCGATTTAAGGAAGATTTGGAACCAAAAGAAGGGAAGTACCAGCTCTGGAGGGCCTGTGAGGAGCAACAGAATGTTTATTCCTAAGAAGTCGTACTATCAGGAGTACAAACCAAGGCAATCAAGGAATCCATCCGCAACATCTATGGTATGCTTCGAATTTCACCAACCAAGACAAAAGAGGACGGACTATCCACGACTGAAATAGAGGAATCAACCAACCGCAACAATGGAGGCAACCCCAGAATCCATTGCCAAGATACCCATAACCTGTTCAAGTTTCTAGGCCAGCAGCTAACCTGCAGAATAGAAGGGGAAGGCCACCGCATAACGAAAATAAAAAATCCCATGGAGGTTTGAACAATGGGATAAGGAATGGAAACACTAGGAACAACAACGAGAACCGGCCTATGGGAGGACGCATTTTTGCATTGCAAGAAGAAGAGGAGGAGGAAGACACCCAGGTCATACATGGTATGTTCGTATTGTTTAATACCTTAGTGAAAGTGCTGTTTGATTCTGGAGTGCCCCATTCCTTTATATCATTAGCTTGCATGAAATCTTTGATCTTAGAACCTGAGGCCTTAGACCAAACACTAAGCGTTATCACACCCTTAGGAAGTCTAGCGCGAGTAGATTCTATTGTAGAGCATGTCGTTGTGAGTAACCGATACCCTTATGACTTGCGACTTACGAGTAATAGACTTTAACGGGTACGACGTAATTTTGGGAATAGATTGGCTCTCTGGACATCGTGCTGTCATGGATTGCCGATAGAAGAAAATATGGGCACAAGCAGAGAATGGCACTATCGTGCGAATTCAAGGAGAACGACGTGAAATCTTAACCCCGAGTAGTGTGAAAGAGCGCAAATCGAATAACTTTGTTGGAAGATTAACCTCCCTTCTTGCTAGTGTAAATGGCTCATCAACCCCCGAGTTACCACGAGTCGTGTGTCAATATGAAGATGTATTCCCAGAAGAACTACCTGGATTACTCCCACACCGTGAGGTCGAGTTTTCAATAGAGCTCCAACCTAGAACTGCACCGATTTCAATCGCAGCACACCGGAGGCTCCCGCTGAGCTAAGAGAGTTAAAGGACCAACTTCAAGAATTGCTCAGTAAGGGTTTTATCCGTCCAAGTACATCGCCGTGGAGAGCACCAGCATTACTTGCCAAGAAGAAGGATGGAACCTTACGTCTTTGCATCAACTATCGTCAGTTGAACAAAGTAACGATCAAGAATCGATACCCTTTACCCTGCATAGACGATCTCTTCGACCAGCTTCGAGGGTCAGCCTGTTTCTTAAATATCGATCTACACTCAGGCTATCACCAACTCCGAGTTAAAGAGGAAGATATTCCAAAGACAGCCTTTAGAACGCGATATGGACACTATGAGTTTGTGATGATGCCTTTTGGATTAACGAATGCCATAGGAGTTTTTATGAGTTTGATGAACAGACTTTTTCAGCCCTACCTCGACCAGTTTGTAGTGGCTTTTATAGACGATATCGTGGTGTATTCAAGAACTGAGGAAGAACATAAACATCATTTAAGGATTATTTTGCAGAAACTAAGGGATCCACAACTTTACGCGAAGGCAAGCAAGTGTGAATTTTGGTTACATGAAGTGAAGTTTCTAGGACACGTGGTTTCTAAAGAAGGGATAGCTGTGTATCCAGCCAAAGTGGAAGCTGTTTTGGATTGGAAGCCACCCGAGAACGTCTTTGAAATTCGTAGTTTCCTGGGACTAGCTAGATATTATCGAAAGTTTATCCAAGGTTTCTCTAAACTGGCACGACCAATGATAAGATTAACATAGAAGGGAGTGAAGTTTGAATGGAGCTATAATTGTGAGACAACTTTTCAAGAGCTTAAGAAAAGATTGACTAGTGCTCCTATCCTAATCATACCTGAAAGAGAGGTTGGATATACATTATATTGCGACGCATCTAAGGAAGGCTTAAGATGTGTGCTGATGCAAAACGGTAAGGTAGTAGCCTATGGATCAAGATAGTTGAAACCTTACGAGAAAAACTATCCTACTCATGACCTAGAGCTTGCAGCCGTGGTATTCACACTAAAGTTATGAAGGCACTATCTGTACAGAGAGCAGTTTGAACTATTCTCAGAACACAAAAGTCTGAAGTACCTATTCACCCATAAGGACCTCAACATGAGACAATTGCTGGTGGATGGAATACCTGGAGGACTATCAGTTCACTTTAGACTATCACCCGGGTAAAGAGAATATGGTGACTGACGCCCTTAGTCGGAGGATAAAGATCACGTTAGCTGGAATAGCAGTAAGGGAATGGAACATGATGGGAGCGCTCAATGAATATCGATTCCAACCGTTAGAATTGGGAGATGGGAACTGTTTTTGTCTAACCCTGGCAACGACAAATCTTTGTTAGCAAATCGTGAATGCCCAAAAAGTATGACCAGGAGTCTAAATTTATTCGGAGGCATCTTATCACGGAGGAATCGAAATCAGGTTGGGTAGTCAATTAACACAAACATCTGATATACCTAGGTAGGCTTTTCATACCGAATGCCAAGGATCTACAGAGAGACATCCTGAAGGAACATCAATCACTCTTTGTGATCCACCCTGGAGGAACAAAGATGTACCAAGATTTGAAGAGGCACTAATGGTGGAATGGCATGAAAAGGGATGTAGCAAGCTTCGTAGCCAAATGCCTTGCATGTCAACAAGTGAAAGCCGAGCACCAAAGACCAGGAGGAGCCCTTCAACCCTTGGAGATACCTCAATGGAAATGGGACCACATCACTATGAACTTTGTCTCTGGACTACCAAGGTCACCAGCAGGACACGACTCTATCTGGGTAATCGTGGATCGTCTCACAAAGTCAGCACATTTTCTACCTGTTTGGACGACCGAAAAATTGGAAAACCTAAGTCAGAAATATGTTTGGGAAATCATTTGTCTTCACCGAGTTTCGTTATCTATCGTATCAGATCGAGACCCACGTTTCACCTCGCGATTCTGGTAAAGCCTACAAGCTGCTTTAGGAATGGAGCTCTGTTTCAGCACGACTTTTCATCCACAAACTGAGGGACAATTTGAATGCACAATTCAAACGCTAGAAGACATGCTTCGAGCTTGCATCATGGATTTCAAGGGACATTGGGAAAAGCACCCACCGTTGGTCGAGTTCGCTTACAACAATAGCTACTAGTCCAGTATTGGCATGCCGCCGTATGAAGCTCTTTACAGAAGACCGTGTCATTCACCAATTTGTTGGACTAAAGCAGGAGAGAATGCACTTTTTAGACAAGATCTTATACAAAAGACTACCGAGAAGATTCGACTGGTTCAACAACGATTAGCCATCGCTTAGAGCAGACAAAAGATCTACACCGATCAGCGACGGAGATCGCTACAATTTGAAGTAGGAGATCACGTATTCCTGAAGATCCAATCACGACGAGGAGTTATACGTTTTGGCCGAAAAAGAAAGCTAGCTCCAAGATACATTGGACCGTTCGAGATTTTGGCTAAAGTTAGAGAAGTACCATATCGTTTGGCGCTACCACCGCAGCTTGCTAGGGTTCATAACTCTTTTCATGTGTCGATGTTGAGAAAGTACGAACCTGATCCTGCACATATTTTAGATTGGAAGGAACTCCATGTCGATGAGGACGCTACCTT
>JAOTRH010195386.1:0-11461 GCA_034768845.1 Heliamphora exappendiculata
CATTGCCCTGTGGGGTGCTGTTGGTAGTCATAGCGATACCTTATAGCTTTGAAAGCCTGTTTAATAAACTCTTATATCTTTTCCATAGTGTTATGCTAAGCCATGTTTCTCGTTGAGATTCGAGAGTTAAGTTACTGGTATGTAAGCTCAAAGATGTGCTCGGTGGGTCAATCGTTAAGTTGTAAATGTGTCAGAATGTGTGTTGGTTCTAATTATGATTCTAGTGTGCGACGAGTATGGATCTATTGGGAATTCCACAAGAGTAGAGGCTTGAGATTTTGATAGTTGTTCTTATAGTTAGGAGATTGTGGTTGAGAACCGTGTTGGGTGAGTACAGGGGTGTGCCTGGACGAAATTGAGATGTGAATAGTATCAGATCTTTTACGAGACGACGTGGTCGCATTGGTGTCTCCCTTGTAAACGCTAAGCGCATGAAATTTGAGAAACCCGTGAGGGGGGTTGATGGTGTGGTTGGGCCGATGCTTAGATGGTGTATCATGAGTGTAATGTTTCATGAAGGAATAAAGGTTATTTCTGTTTATATCAGGGGGTAGAGGTGTTGTATTGTTTTTCCCTTGGAAGTGAAATGTGTAGTCAGGTTAGTGTAGCGCAACTTTGTGAGGTGAGGCCTTGGTGTAATGGAAGTGTTTAGTGTTGTGCCACTATGTATACTCAAAAAAACTCTAGTATCATTGGTGACCAACCTAATTTTGGTCGGCGAAAGTTTTTACTGACTATTCTTTGCCGACACAAGGGCAACCAAAAAATTTGGTCGGCAAAAGGTTTTGGCAACCAAAAAATAACTTTTGTCGACTAAATATTTGGTTGGAAAAAGTCTATTTTCTTGTAGTGATACCACTCGTCACACTTAATTCTCAAGTTTAGACTCCGTTCATGCACCTCGAACACCATTAACTTTCTTATGTCCCATACAACGCATCTAAGCATCGGGTTAATTTCCATAAAAGCGTGCTCTGGGCGGCCCACTCATCAATATTTTTGTGGAAAATCAAAAATGTGTGCTCTTCATGTTGGGGTATAGAATGGGTATTTATCTATAGGCGCCGTCCAAGTTTTGGTACATAATTAAATCAATAATTGGTTTGGGTTTGAAAAACCTTGGTTAATGATTGAGAGTAATGGAAAGTATGAAAATTGTGAATGGAATTAGATTTGCAAAACCTTAATTGAACGGTTGAAAAATTGTGGTAAATGTGGAAGGTGACTAGGAATAGGGAAAAACATTGAAACGACGAAAATAATAATGAAATGGAAGGCTAAAACCATGGTGTTGTGCTTGAAAATGAAGTTGGTTTGCGTATGAAAACCCGATTAAGTAAATAAAAACTTGTTTGAAAAATGGGCTTAGTTTTCGGATAAAACTACGTGGTGTATTTCACATAACCATCCTCGCACGTCACGAGTTGTTCACCTTTAGTTTATTTTCTACGAGGCTCAGCTCATGATGTTTAAAACACATTTCAGGTTGTAACGGGAAGCTTTTGATCAAATGAGAAGAACGATCGTGGTGATCTCTTGGGTTATTTTGATTAGAATTATATATTATTATGGTAATTCTTTCGCTATACTTGAGGGTTATAGTTGGGTTTGTGGAACTCGTTATTGTAAGGCCCTAAGGCCATGTATCCATGAATTGTATGCATGAGAGGACGTTGAGCATGTATGCCGGGTTTACTTCTTTGGTTTGGTTTGAAACTATTTGGTTTAAATCATTGGATTTTAAATCTTTGAGTTATGCGAGTTTAGTTCGATGTTAAATATACATTTTAACTTCAAGTTTTGATTTATAAAAACTATGTTCAAAGGATGAGGGAAATGTGCATTTTTCCAACACTTAGAAACATTTTTGAGATCTTGGGCAGTTTGCTCTCGGGTATCTCTCCGCTCGAGCAGTGGGGAGTTCGTTCGAGCGGATTTCGCTCGGGGGAACCTTTTTTTTGAAACTTTGTTTTAAAAAGGGCTTTTATTAGGTACATTTGGGAATCTCTTGGGGTACGTAATGTCATATTTTAGGAATCATTTGCAAGTATAATACTTATTGTTATCCTCATCTTTAACAAAAGGATTTGGCGCCATGCTTTGTTTTACTGCTAAAAAATTATTTTACAAACCCTTTCGGTTCAGAGGTCTATAAATCGAGTTTTTATCTTATCATCCGCTTGGATTTTTATTGTTTGGAAATCGGGTGTTATAGTTACAGCCGTGATGTTCAGGGATCAACAGTGTATAGTGCTAGTACGCGCTCGATGAGTGCTCGAGCGCCACCGGGACGTATGAGAAGTGTTTTTTTTATGGTTTTTGGTGAAAGCTTATAAATATGAACCCTATGTTTTGTTTAGGGTTAAGAGAGATACACTATAGAAACTTGGAAGGATGCCAGAGAGTGTAGAGAGATGCTCAATTTAATGCTAAGTTTATGATACACAAGAGAGAAGCTTAGTTTGAGGCCAGAGATTGAGAGAGTTTTTGTAATTCTTATTGATTATAGTGGATTATTTTTTCTCGTCCGTGGGAGTAAACTCTTTGCCGAACCACGTATATTCTTGAGTGTTCTTGATTCTAAGTATTCTCCATTTTCTTTGTGTGGATTAAAGTCAATGGCGTGTGTCCACTGCACAACAAGTTAAGAAGTATTTTGTCAAGAATAATATTCTCTATTTTCTTTGAATGGATTAAAGCCAACGGTGTGTCTCTGCTGCATAACAAGTGGTGTCAGACTTTTGGATTAATGCTTAATCACTCGATTGCGATAGAGATGTCGAACATCAAGTGTGAAGTCAAGTTTATCAGCAAGAATAACTTCTCCATATAGTAGTGGCATATAAAAAATTTGTTGATCTAACAAGAGATCTTCAAGGCATACTTTGCAGGCAAAAAGGCTAAAGAACATAATCGATGACAATTGGGAGAAACTTGATGCCATGGCTACAAGTTTAATTCAATTGAATATGGAATATGAGGTAATACACAATGTGATAGATATAGAGATAGCAGAAGAGATTTGGCAGAAGCTTAAAAGTCTCTACATAAAAGTCTCGAGTGCTAAGACTTCAGGAGTCAGCACTAGCAGAGCACTAGCTACACACTCAAGCGCCGGGAGAACTAAACCAAGTGCTAGCGGGATGCTACCAAGGCGCTTGAGCATCACGACGTTTAGAGAGAAGCAGTATAGGGCGTTAGTACGCATTGTTGTTTCGACGTTTAATTTTTGCAATGTTTCAACGTATTATTTATTGTTTTTACAATAGCATGTTTATGTGCATTTTATGCATATTCGAGCTTAGAAATGCATATTAGGTTAAAAACTAGGACCGTTAGGTGTCGTTGTATGAGGTTTTTAATAAAAAAAAAAGATATTTTCGTGGCCTATAAATATCTAGCCTTAGATATTTTGGAGGATATATTTTCTTTTGGGAAGCTTGGAGGCTAAGTTTCCTTTCCAAACAAAAACCTCTACCTTTCCTCTAGATTTTCTTGGGGCCGGGGCTTTATTTTTGGCGATCGAGTAACAGATCCTTGCTATCGGCATCGAGGGCTACGCGTTCATCCAGACGAAATTTCGTTTCAACGAAGTTCTTTTGTTCACGGAGTTTGAGGCGTTGAGTTTTTAACTCAACGAGGTAGGATCCTAGATTATTTTGTCTTTAAAGGGTGCTACCTGCAATTATATGTGTTTTTACCATTTAAAAATGCATGGAAAGTTGGTTTATTTATGGAAAGTTGGTTTCTTTTTGAAAAGTTGGATTTTGGTTCAAAATCGCTTTTGGGTTGATTTCGGTTGGGGAAAAAGGGGTTTGAGTCTTTCCTTTCGGTGTATCTTTGTTGTTTCGGGCTTGCGTATGTCCGTGGGTTGTTAAAAGGTTGTTTGGATGGTTTAATTTTGGGTTGAGAAGCTTTTTTCGTAGCTTGAGTTTGCTTTCTGCCATCGCCCTGTAGCCAGTTCTGAAATTTAAAAAATTTTCTTTTTGTGTCGACACATTTTCTGTTTGTCTCGACCTCTCTGATGTTTGTGTTGACACCTTTCCATTTGTGTCGACCCATTTTATGTTGTTTGTGTTTGACCCTTCAGTGGTTAATTACAGTGAACTCTCTGTTCTTTTGTGTCGACACATTTTCTGTTTGTGTCGACACCATTTGCTGTTGGTGTCGACACATTTTCTGTTTGTGTCGACACCATTTGCTGTTGGTGTCGACACATTTTCTGTTTGTGTCGACACATCTTCCCTTCTGTTGGAGTTGTGCATTCTGTTGCTATTTGTGTCGACACCTCCGCTATTTGTGTTGACACATTTTCTGTTTGTGTTGACACATTCGCTGGTTGTGGAACCCTTTTCTTTTGGTCATATTGTTCTCATCTGGACTCAGAATTGGGTCATTTTTGTATTCAAATTGAAGCCCATGAAGTTTTCTTTTCAATGGTACCTCTCTCACAATAAAATTCTTTTTGTAGAAAAAGTTCTGATCAAAAGAGTGAGGGTATGTCAAAATCTCTTAACCGTTTTCACCCATTTTGGCCGAATATTTGGGAAAAACTTATTTTTCATCCTTAATGGAACTTTTTATCAAATTTCTTGTTCCTTGGGAGTTTGTTGGTGGATGATGTGGCGGTTGGCCTTTGGGTCTTTTGTACATGTTTAATGTATAACTGTTTGAAATGCTTATATATCATGTGTTATGTTTAAGCCTTGTTTCGGATAAAAAGCATGTTTTATACTTTTTTTGGTTTATTACATGATATGAATTGTGGATATCTATGATTTTCAAAGGGTGTTCTTGAAAACGGTGATTTTGATAAAATCTCAACACTTTGTGTTTTAGAGGTTTGGAGCTAACCCTTGGGGTTGAATCTCAGGTTTGAAAACGTTTTGTGAAAATGGAGAAAACATTCGTAAAAAGGATTTTTTGATCTCCATGTTAATGGATGGATCTGTATATACATGTATAATGTATATTTGTGAAATATTTTCATAGTTGAACTACGGTTCAATTTTTTAGAATGATTATCTAGATGTACCGGGACGACGTGTATTTGGCACGAGTTGCCCTTGGTGTAAGTCCAAAAACGTGCGCAGCGTAGGTGCTCTGTACCTTCGGGTTAGTCCCCATAAGTTGAGTTGGTTGGGTGCTTTGTACCCTCGGATAGTCGCCCGTAAATTAAGCTTTCGTTGTAGTGGCTCCGTATAGAACTTGCATTTACCTAGCAGGCCTTAAGTGGTTTAGGACTGTGGTAAAGGGGCAGGAATCTGTAGTTGCTACCTCTATCCTTTTGTGTTGAATTCGGTACATAGGATTAAATCATCTTTTTCCACAATGGTACATTCTGCGAGGGAACAATGTTTTGGTTACTATTTTTCCTTAACTGTGGTTGATCTTTTGCATTTATTGCAATACCTGGTTTGAAGGATGGAAATATGAGTTTTATGAAATAAAACTGTTTTGGGAGACTTGTGTAGTCTGATAGAAAAATTTGGGATTTGTGGAAAACCATTGCTCCCACTCTATATGATTGCATATTTTCTACTTTACGGCTTTATAGTCTGTTTCTATTGGGCTTCGGCTCACGGGTGGAATTTTTTGTAAAACCATTTTTAGGTGATGACGTGCATGAGGAATAGCTTTGGTGGTGCCCGCGGTGGCAAAAGACTTTTATAATTTTTTCTTTTTGGTTTGCCTGTTCCTGAAGGCAGATTTTGTACATCATAAGGCGATATATCGTATGTATGTTGGATCTGTATGTTATTTATTTATGAGAGAGATCCTTTTGTTGGGTATTCCATTAGTTTTAACAGGCAGATTTAAATATATGAAAACCTATATTTTTTTTTTCATAAAACTGGAATTTGGTGAATTTTCACGTGACCCCGGGTTTTGGGTCATTACAACATGGTATCAGAGCTCTGGGTTCGAATACCTATGAGGCATGGGAAGAGGATGCATCACCTTATGAGGATGTGTGTGTGTGTGCTTAGTTGTCTGTGTTTTGAACATGAGCATGTTGATGTCGTGAATATGTGAGCATGGAGGTTGGACCTTAGAATTGATTAGTCTTGCCTTCGGGCGTTTGGATTAACAAATTTGGGAGTTAAGTAAGAAACGCATTTTGCGGACGTGACAACTAGCAACGAATCTAAGTAGGTTATCTAAAGTGACGCGTCATTCTTATCGATTCTCCTCGGTATCAGTGTTGTGTCTGCATAATCTTTGTGGCTATGTGTTAGCATGATTATGCGGTATGTGGTAGAGGTAACATGAGAGATCGACCTTAGGTTGTCGTGTTTCATGCTTTCTTTCTTTATAACCTGTATACCCTTCGAGACGACGAGACCGTGGTTTGGGTCTGTGATATGCGACTTGATTGCTATCAATTACAGAGGTACGGTATGGGTTGAGCCTTGATCGCCTGGTATGTTGTGGAACTCCTCAGTGAGTTGGGTTTAGCCGTGTGAGGTCGGCTTCAGTTGGCAAACCGTTGAGGGTTTGAGCAGAGTTTTGTTTAGGTATAGTCGAAGCTTGGTTGATGGCTTTGGCTTGGGTAGCTGGCTTCGCTTAAGAGTAAGTTATCGAAAGTTGTAATGGCTCACGGCGTACCTAATCCATCACACGGCCGAAACCACATGCACCAAAAGGTCTTGGCTGGGTGTCTGTAGAGATAGCAGAACGTGAATGGTTCTGGAGATATCCCTTGGTAGTCGGGATGTTGATGGTGGTCAGCAGGATGTTAACGGTAGCCAGAGTAGCATCTAAGGATGTTGTTGGTAGTTAGGATAGTTTTGATAACCTTAGACGCTGTGTACCTCTTTGAGGTTTGAGCATTGAGTTTCGAGTGAGTGAGCCCAATGATGTGGAAATGAGTATGGCTTGTAGATATGCTGGGAAGAGCATGGGTTGAAGCCGTATGGGAATGAGTAGGGATTCCTACGACGAGTATCAATTCCGTGAGATTCCTGCGGGAATGTAGGTTCTTGGTTTGGTCGAGATCCTAGTGATTAGGAGATCGTGTTTGGGAACCATGCCGGGTGCATGAGGTTCGAAAGGATCGTCGACAAGTTCGACAGTGTGGTTGGCTTAGTGCTGAGAAGATGTATCCCGAGTGTGATATGTCGGGAAGTTGTTTGTGTTCCACCTTAGGTTCAGAGATGGGTACGTTGTTTGCCCATGGAAACGAAGTGTGGAATGATTAGGTTCAGCAGTATACCGTGTGATTTGACCAACCTGGGATGATGGATGAGAAATCGCAGGGTATGATGCATGTGATCGATGTGTGTTTTAAGATGCAGAAGGTGTCTGCATGGTTGTGGGAGTTATTAATAACTCCGGATGAGAGGTCTCTAGATCAGGTTTCTTTTGCTTAGAGCTGTACGCTTTCTATGAGAGTTACTTATATAGCAGGCTTGAGACTGTGATGTGATCGTGGTGCGCCTAGCAGGAGTTAGGTGGTGTAGCGCAACCTTCTGAAGTGAGGTTTTGGGCGCAATGGTATGAGTTGTACCAGGTATGCAGATAAATAATGTTCGCGCGTGTGTTAATAACGCTGAAGAGTTGAGAGTTTGGTGTAGCTGATGGATTGAGTACCATGATCGGGGTTGACGGTAGCTGCTTGACCGTGGTTAATATGGTTTCAAGATAAGGTCGACGGGGTTCGTTGAGGACCAAGTGTTGATGCGTATTGGCAGTACGCTGAGGTTGGGTCGTGGTTTCTTGTTGGCCTTTTTCTTTTCCTTGGATGGAAGGAGAGAGAGAGTTCTTGTAAACGATTGTTTTGTAGACGATTTTCTGGTGCGTGTTGTTTGCGAGTTGTTTCATCTCGGGTGGATAGAGATGCCAGGTTTTGATTGGTTCAGGTTTTGGTGGTGTTCTGAGACTGTGAAATCTCAATGGATTTATAACCGTCTTGTGACCCTTGGAGTTGTAACTCATGGACGTGTATCGCCAGGATGGGGTGATTATTGGACTAATCCTTCATGGTTTCAATTGAGGGTTGAACCATTTGGATTGTGATCTCTATGAGGTCCGATTGGTAGACAGGGAATGCTTAGGGAGTTGGTGTTGAGACGTAGAGTTCTTTTCAGTGATCAGTTGAGGACAGTTGACAGTTGTGTATGTATGGTTGTGCTTCTAGCTCAGGGCAGAAAGAGAATTTTGTCAGAACAGTGCGGCTGTGATATGCGTATGGTGGATTTCTGGTAGACTTTTGCGAGTCTGGCTTGGGTCCTGTTTGGGACTTGGAACTGCGTAGAGTTCTTGGAGTCGATGAGTGGTTGTCGACTGTAGTAAGTGTTGTGCTTTGGCATAATTGTTGTTTGTATAGATGGTGGTTTCGAGAGTATGATGGTGGAGAAGCCTTGGTTGGCGTGGCTTGTTCGGACCGACGTGATTTTTTGGTTGGGAATGGAAGGGCCGTGATGAGTTTAGCAAATGGGGGATTTGCTCAGTGTAAGAGCCAAGTCTGGGTTGGTTACTCGACGGACGAGTCTGGGGACTCAAGGGGTTGTTGTATGTGTGCATGGTTGGGTTTGCGTTGTCGGATGACGGCGACCTTGTTCGATTTGAGGTGACCTTGTGGCTGTAAAATCAAATTGGTTTTCAGTTGTCTGGAACCTCGTCTGGGACAATGGTGTGTTACCTAGTGTTTCTCCTGGGTGAGAATAGTAATTTGTGATGGAAGATCAGTTTGGGAATGACGGTTTGAGGGTTTACTGAGATGTGTTCTTTGATGACCAGGTGAGTAAGTGAGCTTCTCACTGGAGTCGAGTGTTTGTGTTGTTGCTCGTGGATCGACTTCAGGATAGCTTCAGTGATGGAGATGTTGGTATTGATAGGGTGATGACGTGGTATCAAAGTCGGTGGTCATCTGGTGATCGTTAGAACTTGGGTAAAGTTTGTGCGTGTAGTATGTGACTTCGTGTGACCGATGTCAGGTATCGTCGTCATGTGTTTGGACTCGTGGAGATAGTCCTTGGTGTGCATTGTGGGGTGTGATCGAGCCGGTATATGGCAGTGAGAACGAGGGTGATAGTCTCTATGTGCAGGAGTAGAGAGTGTTTGGAATGAAGTACCATGGTAGATTGGTCTCGTGTGATGCGTTTTTCGCTGGAGTGGTTTGTGTTCGGCGAGAGTTAGGTTTCAAGGTTTGACAGCATGAGTTGGATCTTGATTCGAATTTTTATGGATGTTTCATGGATGACAGTAGTGTTACTGGAATTTGCCCATGCGAGTAGTCAGCATGGAATTTGATTCATAAAGTCGTGATTACCTTGTGTGAAAACAGTTATGGGGGTTTCAGTTGCTGGGACATTTTTGATGTTATACAGTGTTGCTGGATTTGCATCAGAGATTATTGATGGTTGACGAGCTGGTGTTAGCATGAGTTTCAGTGTTGAATTTCAGGGGCGAAATTCCTTTAAGAGGGGGAGAGTTGTGAGACCATGACCCTTTTTAATTTTTGCAACGTTTTGACGTGTTGTTTATTGTTTTTACAATATCATGTTTGTGTGCGTTTTATGCATGTTCGAGCTTAAAAATGCATGTTGGGTTGGAAACCAGGACCGTTAGGTGTCATGGTATGAGGTTTTAAAACAAAAAAAGAAGATATTTTTGTGGCCTATAAATATCTAACTTTAGATATTTTGGAGGAGATATTTTCTTTCAGGAAGTTTGGAGGCTAAGTTTCGTTTCCAAACAAATACCTCGGCCTTCTCCCTAGATTTTCTTAGGGCCAGGGCTTTGTTTTTAGCGATCGAGTAGCGGATCCTTGCTATCGGCATTGAGGGGTATGCGTTCATTCGGACGAAATTTCGTTTCGACGAAATTTTTTTTTTCATGGAGTTTGAGGCGTCGAGTTTTTAACTCAACGAGGTAGGATCCTAGACTATTTTTTCTCCAAAGGGTGCTACCAGCAATTATATGTGTTTTTATCGTTTAAAAATGCATGAAAAGTTTGTTTATTTATGGAAAGTTGGTTTCTTTTTGAAAAGTTGGATTTTGGTTCAAAATCGCTTTTAGGCTGATTTCGGTAGGAGAAAAAGGGGTTTGAGACTTTCCTTTCGGTGTATCTTTGTTGTTTCTAGCTTGTGTATGTCTGTGGGTTGTTAAAGGGGTGTTTGGATGGTTTAATTTGGGGCTGAAAAGCATTTTTCGTAGCTTGAGTTTGCTTTCCGCCATCGCCCTGTAGCCTATTCTGAAATTTGAAATTTTGGTTTTTGTGTAGACACATTTTCTGTTTGTGTCGACCCCTCTGATGTTTGTGTTGACACCTTTCTGTTTGTGTCGACCCTTTTCATGTTGTTTTTGTTTGACGCTTCAGTGGTAATTACAGTGAACTCTCTGTTCTTTTAGGTCGACACATTTTCTGTTTATGTTGACACCTTTTGCTGTTGGTGTCGACACATTTTCTGTTTGTTTCGACACATCTTCCCTTCTGTTGTAGTTGTGCATTCTGTTACTATTTGTGTCGACACCTTCGCTATTTGTGTTGACACATTTTCTGTTTGTGTCGACACCTTCATTGGTTGTGAAACCCTTTTCTTTTGGTCATATCGTTCTCATTCGGACTCAAAATTGGGGCGTTTTTGTATTCAAATTGAAGCCCCGGAGGTCTTCTTTTCAATGGTACATCTCTCACAATAAAATTCTTTTTGTAGAAAAAGTTCTGATCAAAAGAGTGAGGGTATGTCAAAATCTCTTAACCGTTTTTCACCCATTTTTGGTCGAATATTTGGGAAAAATTTATTTTTCGTCCTCAATGGAACTTTTTATCAAATTTCTTGTTCCTTGAGAGTTTGTTGGTGGATGATGTGGCGGTTGGCCTTTGGGTCTTTTATACATGTTTAATAAATAACTGTTTGAAATGCTTATATATCATGTGTTATGTTTAAACCTTGTTTCGGATAGAAAGCATGTTTTATGCTTTCTTTGGTTTATTACATGATATGAATTGTGGATATCTATGGTTTTCAAAGGGTGTTCTTGAAAACGGTGATTTTTTATAAAATCTCAGCACTTTGTGTTTTGGAGGTTTAGAGCTAACCCTTAGGGTTAAGTCTCAGGTTTGGAAACATTTTGTGAAAATGTGGAAAACATTTTTAAAAAGGTTTTGTTGATCTCCATGTTGATGGATGGATCTGTATATACATGTATAATGTATATTTGTGAAATATTTTCATAGTTGAGCTACGGTTCAATTTTTTAGAATGATTATCTAGATGTACCGGGATGACGTGTATTTGGCACGAGTTACCCTCGGTGTAAGTCAAAAAACGTGCGCAGCGTAGGTGCTCTGTACCTTCGGGTTAGTCCCCGTAAATTGAGTTGGTTGGGTGCTTTGTACCCTCGGGTGATCGCCCGTAAATTAAGCATTCATTGTGGTGGCTCCGTATAGAACTTGCATTTACCTAGCAGGCCTTAAGTGGTTCAGAACTATGGTAAAGGGGCAGGAATCTGT
>JAOTRH010195397.1:0-11460 GCA_034768845.1 Heliamphora exappendiculata
GGTGGGGTGCGGGGGTGCGCGGCGGCTAGGTTGGTTTTCCTTATTTATTTATTTTTTTTTGTTCTTTGTGCTTTGTGCTTTGATTTTTTTATAATTATTATTTTAAGATAATATATTTAAATACAATTTATCAC
The DNA here is from genome assembly GCA_034768845.1 of Heliamphora exappendiculata. Classification (NCBI taxonomy): domain Eukaryota; kingdom Viridiplantae; phylum Streptophyta; class Magnoliopsida; order Ericales; family Sarraceniaceae; genus Heliamphora; species Heliamphora exappendiculata. The sequence goes on from JAOTRH010195397.1 coordinate 135, forward strand.
AGTAATTACCTAAACATACTTTCTGACACTCATTCTATATCAATATTTTAGGATTATTATTTAATCAAAATAAACTAAAAATTAAATTAATGCATAAAAATATAGAAATAAGTTTTTTTAATCCTAAAAAGTCACTTAATAACCCAAACAGAATTTAGATCTAGCTTGTCAACTATCGGTGCCGATAAGTATTATGAAAATGCACCAAAAATTTCGCGACAAACGGGTTTTGTTTACTATACGATTAATGCACAAAGAGATTTTTTTTCCCTACACTATATTCAACTTTAATATTATTATTGTAGTATTAATTTATTTTTATTATATATATTTTATTTCATAATAAAATGTAAATAAAAATATTATTATTATTATTTTGTTAACCATATTCTCTCATGATATCCAAGACACAGAAAAATTTACGATCATTACAACGCGGGGTCCGTGGCAGTGTGAATAGAAGAATAGAGGCTCCAGAGAGAAGTAGAGACCTTGAAATTATTATTTGTGCACGCTTATGGACGGCTATCCACATTCCAATCCGGAAAAGAACTTCAGGCCACGCGACGAGGCCGTTACGTATTTGAGTGGAAGATATTGTGATACTACATCCCATATCAGAGAAAGATAAAAAATTAAATTTGGTATATAAAGAAATTTATGAGCTAATACTAATAACTTGAAATTAAGTTTTGTACCGCATTATTAGACTATTTGTTCAACTTATTGGTCTAGTCCACTTGGGTCGTTACAATTAATATGGAGTTCTACCATTCTAAAAATTCTGACTTTTTTTTTGCTTGAAATAATTCTAACATTCTCAATTAAAAAGCATTTTCTAGTTTAAAAAAATTATGTCAGTATCCTAAATACTATAATATAAAAAAAAAAAGAACATATTGGATATTCTAACAAAAAGTAAACAAGAGAAAAACTATCCAGTACAAATTATCTCAAAGAATCTAATTTCTTCTTCTTCCTCTTTTTCCCATAAAATATAAATATCTTAAAAACAAAACTTTTTAGACACCCAAACAAAGACATAAATTTGTAGTATCGTGAATACAGTTCTGAATATTTTTAAAGCATTTCTTATTTCTGTTGTTATAGATTTCCCCCTGCTAATAAAAAACCCTAAGATATGAGACCTACGTTCGATCTCTTTATTAATAGTATCAATTAAATAGATTTTTTTTATTTATAAAAATACTAGGTGTACAGGCGTGAACGACGAATTCGAACACATTCTTTTTACATAAAGTAACTAAATTCCACACAATTATAAGATTTACACTATGTGAGAGTGGTATGATTGAATTTATACCCAAATATGTGCTCGAATCTATCAAATCTAAATTTAAATCTGTGCCCGAATCTTTTTACGTAGCAAAACTTCTATTTCTATCTATGCTTTATTTATATATATATATATATATATATATATATTGATAGTTAAGTGAGAAAGGGGGAAGATTCCAAGATTTAAACTATGAGGGTATGTGAGGCAAGGGGCCAGTAGAACTGCAACACCACATTACTTTATATTTTTCATTTCTCCCTAAAAAAAAAAGAGAAAAAAAAAGAAAAAGTGAAATCCCTCACAGGGCACAACCTAGGAGTTCCAGCTCATCCATTAATTACCTCCACCCCCTCTCAGCCGGCAGGCCACAATAGAAATGACTATCGTGATGACTATCGTGATGTTTTGCGTCACTTAAACGAGTAGTTTATAAATTATAATTAGTAATAAAATTTATGAGTATTTAATAAAAATTATAATTTATATCTGAAATTAAAAAAAATAATTATAAATTATAATAGAAGTTATAAGTATTTTAAAAAATTTATAACTTATAACTAGAATTAATAGTAAAAAGTTAAAAACTATCAGTAATAACTTTGCCTAACATCTTCCTAGGATTTTATATCTGGCCTAATTAAAATCGGGGCCTGGATTTTAAAAATTAATTCTAAATTTCTAATCAGCTGACTACTGACTTATTTTGATTTTTTTAATTGTTTATTTTATAATCCTCATTAAGTGATCCAACAACTGTCATTCAGTCCTGATTAAATTGATCAAATTTTAACAATGGTTTCAAATTTGAAATCAACAGTTCAAAACATTACATAGGGTGCTTGGCAATGCTGAAAGTAGTAGGTTATTGTAATTTATAGTAAAAGTGATAAGCATTTAGTAAAAATTATAATTTGTAGCTGAAATAAAAAAATAATAATAATTATAGATTGCAATAAAAGTTGAAGGTATTTAATAAAAATTATAACTTATAGCAAAATTAGTAGTAGTAGGTTAAAAACTACTTAAAATAACTTTACTAAACACCCTAAAAATAAGTCAAAAGTAAGCTTGTTAGAACTCTTATTCGATAACTAATTTAAAATTAGTTTTATTAGTTCAAAAGATGGTTTAGATGATAAGTAGGCCGCTTAATAAATTAATTTTTAGTTTAGTGCAATTGAGTAACTTTGCTAAACACCCCTTATGTCGTGTTGTATTCGTAACGTGTCATATTTTGTTTGTGCTAGAAATGTTTGAATAGTAACGCAACTCATTTAACTAAACGTATTATTTATCATAACACTAACAATACCTATGCAAAAATGAATTAATCAATTTATGACATGCCAAACACGAATAGAAAGAACTTATTAAATAGGTCATAATTTTAACCTATTTACATTCCATTTATAACTTGTTGTTTTCAATCTATTTAATAACCTATGTAATACCTATTATCTTTTAACTGTTTAACAACATATTTAATCACCTCTTTGATTAATAACCTATGTAATACCTATTATCTTTTAACTGTTTAACAACATATTTAATCACCTCTTTGATTCATACTTTCAATTCTATATAAATTTCAACTTTAAAATCGCAAAAGAAAATGGTGTTGCCATGTCACAAGATTGCATCGTCGACATTGTGAATGGAGTGTATCGTCGTCGCCGAGCAAGGATTGCGCATTGCCATCGTCGAGGTCGAGGTATATAGATGTCAATTGTGGTAGAATTGTGGAAGCAATTAACGATGCTAATACTTGAAAACAATGTCTAAATCTTTTATATGGTCTGTAATGCAGATCTATGGTATATAAAACAAGTTATTACTTGTGTGCACTCAATTATCGAATTTTAATAATTTAAAAATAAAATAAAAAACAATATTAATACTTAGTTAATTAGCTAATTTTAAAGTATTCAATTAAAATTATAACATTATTAATTTGTTAATCTATAGAGATAAAAAAAATAACAAAAATAAAAACCTATGCTATAGAGAAAACGAATTGTGTATCTTGCGTAAAAGAATGCTTACAAAACTTATGTTTTTACTTAATTTTTGTTTAATTATTTGTACCTTTACAAATCTTTTTTGTACCATACAAACAAAAGATACGCAAAAAAGAACAAAAGATGTGCATTGATAAAATTTTGAGAAGTAAATAAAAATTTAGATTTGTGTCAACTTATCTAAGCCGTTTACTTATAAACTAAGAAGATATAGACTATTCAAAGACAATTCTCTTACATATAATTTGAAAATATAAATTGCTTAATTATTACATTTGTATATAGTTGATTGTCAGAATTATATATTATTAATATTTATAGTAAATAAATTATCAAATATGAATATTATTATCATTTTGAATGTAGTAAAAATTTGAATAAAAAATTAATATGAACAGCTGTACAGCTAATTTTCTTGTATACCTATAATTGTTTTGTTGTCATATGCGCCTTTGTATGTTTTAAAATATAATTAGGAACAGAATTATATATTAGTTTGCTTTTGTACAATTCAATACATTAGTATATTTGTCCGAGTAAAAAGAAAGATAAAAATGGGAACCTTGGAACTCGACATATTTTCTTATACCTTGTTTGTTTAACTAATTAAATTATTCGTATTAAACCAATAAATGAGATATAAGGTATACAGGAATTGTTCGTGTGATAACCGTTTTCACATCGGTTGAAAATAGAAATCAAGTTTACTAAATAAAGAAACCTGTGAACTACTACTTATAATAACTTGGCTCAAGAATTTTTGAGCCGCGTTGTTAGGTTTTTATTCAAATTATTGGGTAAGTGATTCACTTGAGGCTTTATAAATGGTATCAGAGATAACACTGGTTTCCATGTAAGACTTCGTAGCAATGTGAATAGAAAAGTAGAGGCTCCAGAGAGGGGTAGAGACTCCGAAATTATATACTTTACACATGCTAACAGGTTATTCTGTGTCTGCTAATAAGTTGCTATCCACATCCCAAGAAATAAACTGAGCCATGCGATGAAGACGTCGTATATTTGAGTAAGAAATGTGTAATAACTCATCCCACATCAGTTGAGATAGAAATCAAATCTGGTATATAAAAACACTTATGGGCCACCACTAATAACTTTTCTTAAGCATGTTGAACCGCATTGTTAGACTTTTCATTCATGTTATTAAAGTTGGTGGTTCACTTGAGTCTTGACAAATTGTATCAAAACGAACTCTGATTCCTAAGTAGGGTTTCGTGATAGCGTGAATAGATGAGTAGAGGCTTCAGAGAGGGGTAGGGGCTTCAGAAACGGGTAGAGGCTCTGCAATTATATACTTTGTGCATGTTTATGGAATACTCTGTGTTGATTAATACGCTACTATCCAGATCCTAATAAAGAGAATAACTTAGGTTACGCAATAAGAGTATCGCGTTTTTGAGTAAGATATATTGTGATACCATATCCCACATTGATGGGAGATGGAAACTTAATTTAGAATATAAAAAGACTAGTGGATTATTATTACCATAAAAAAATATAGTAATGTGGGGATTAATTTTTGTAGCTTATTCTTTAATTCACTAATCTAATGGTTAAAATTTTAAATTTTATCATTTAATTATGTTCTCATTCTAACTAATTATAATATAAATAATTTAATGTTATATAAATTTATCGTATGTAATACTTATCCAATATTTTTTTATTGTTATTATGTGGTATTATTTATCCATTATAATTCATTTCACAATATACTACTATATTCATTGTAACGACTCAAGTGAAGTGGTTCAAAAATTTAAGCCAAAATTATTAATAATAGCTCATTTATTTTATTATATATCAAATATATTTTTCATCTCCTACCAATGTAGGATGGAGTATCACAATATCTTCCACTCAGATACGTGACGTTCTCGTCGTGGCATTGCGTGACCCAAGATATTTTCTCAGTTGAGATGTGGATAACTGTCAATTAATGAAGACTGAGCGAGCAGCCAATTAGAACGGGCAAAGTATATTTATAATCTCAAAGCTTTTACCCTTTTTAGAAGTTCTACTTTTTTATACACTCTGCTATGAAGCTCTACATGAGAATTAATATTAGCTCTGATATCATTTGTAATCATCCAAGTGAACCATTAACTCAATAATTTCAATAAAGAATCTAATAACATGACCTAAAAATTTAAACTCAAGTTATTAGTAGTAGTTCACTTATTTCATTATATACCAGATATATTTTTCATCTATGACCCATGTGGGATGGAATATTGCATTCATAGTTATAAAAAATAAGTAATTGATAAAGATAAATATTAAAAGAAACACAAACAACGTTGAAAATGTAATAAATAAAAAATGTATTGATATTTATACAAATTGTACTAATTTATATAATAAGTTTTATCTCTAAAAGGTTATTAATATTAATCTTTTTGTTCTTATATAATTATGAATCAGTGCCCAATGAACACTTGCTAACCGATGATAAAATAGCTAGAAAAATTTTCAAATTGACAAAATTTATTTATTCTATTTTGATTATTTTTGATTTTGGTGATATTTTTTTTTATTTGATCAAATTATTATATTTTTTAAAATTCTCTTATAAAGACGAACCGAAAAAGAATGATTTTTGATCAAACTATAAAATATTCAAAAAAATAAAATTAAATAAGCAAGATTTTGTGTTGCCTATTTTTGTTTTTAATATTTTTAAAATCTTGATAATTTGTTTTGGTTTTTCGTATCAAAATGATTTGAAAAAATTAAAGTTTCATTGGCCTTTTTTTTTAAAAAAAAAAACAAAGAAAAACAAAAAAACATAAATTAGCCATGAATATCTAAAATTCTAATTGTTATATCCAATGAAAGATGATAAAAAAAACGATTTATCTATATTTTTGACAAAAAAATATTAAGTACTTCTGGAGTATTATGTAGGTGATGTTACGTGATACTTTTAATTAATAAATTATTATAACTCATATTATGTAAGTCACTCTTTATATCTTAATCACCCAATAAAAATAAATTATTATATTTTTATCGTAAAATTTTTTACCATGATATTCAATGTGAGGAGTATCACATAAAATTACTCTGACAGGCACCGAATAGTTACTCATTTTTAACGTGTGCCAAATCGGAGCGGGAACCCTACTGCGAGGCTAATCACTTTTAATATTAAAAAGTAAGTTATTTGGTGCTCTCAGACCCTCACAGTAAGGGTGTTGTGGGTGGATTTTTTTGATTCAAAATTTTAAAATTTAATCGAAATCGTTTATTATGTTGAATTAGTCGAGTAGGTAATCTTTGTAAAAAATCATATCAATAAAAAATTATTAGCCATATAATGTAGATATATTTGTTTAACAGTTTATTTTCAAAATATTATAAATGAATTAAAATTTTAAAAATAAACATACTTTGATCAAATAGATAGTGCTATCCGATCGATGTGTCTTTCTTTATGAAAATTACTTATTTAATAAGTTAAATATAATGAACAATTCTAATTTAATTTTAGAATCTCAAATAAAAAAAAGTACTCTCAAAAGAAGTTGACTTTTATAATGAAATTTCATTTTCCGAAACTATCTCTCACGCTTTTTATTTTCCCATCCATGTCAGTGTGTTTACCAAAAAAAATTAAGACAACCTTTGCGTTTTCTGTGAGGTTTTAATTATTTTTTTGTTTTAATTTATTCCGTTAAGAAAAATTGTAAAAGTAAATAATAAAATAAATTAAAATAAAAAATTTGAAAAAGAAAAACCCAAAAAGAAAAAAATTAACTGAATAAATCAAATAAATTAGATGCTACATTAACACCAAAATAGTAAATATATAAAAGAAAAAAAGAACTCCCATAATTTACTAGGTTTTAATAAATAAATGAACCTTTTCTTTGTGTGGTCCTAATTTGTTTTCCCATTAAATTAAAAAGAAGCGCAACCTTTTTTTTGGTGCATAGAAAAGCTAATTTTGTAAATGTAATTACAAAAAGTCAATTAATTTTTTTTTTCTCTTCTTTTAAGGAGAGAAAATATATTAACATCACAAATAATATAACTTTTTATTGAATAAAATAACTGTAATATCCTTAACAAAAAAGATAATTCTATTTTTAAAATATAAAAAATCAAAGTCTTATCTTAAATCTTAAAAACAAAAAAATAATAACATATGGGACATTTCAAAAAATAAAAAGGAATTTCCCCATACAATATTAAAAAGTAAGTTTTTTTTAACATTCTAAACAATCTAATTTCTTTTCTTCTTTAGTTCTTTTTTTAAAATAAAAATAAATGAGTAATAGATAATGGCATGACTTGTTTGCTTGGTTATTATTTGTTCGTAACCGCTTACTTTATTTAAACAGTAAAATATTTCATTTGTGGAAATAATCTTATTTGTTATTTTATTACACTTTATTAAACCTTTATTTAATATGGCTTATTTATTAGGATTAATAGCTCAACTAAACTACCACAAATGTGAAATAGAAATAAGACACTTCACTCACCTCAAAGTTATTTATTATTTTTTAAAAAATATTGAATTTTTAGACATCTCAAACAGTGACTTATTATTTGACCCTTTGAGTTCGGTGACCGCCTTATAATTTTTAAATTCAAATACAGCCAAGTAAAAGTAAAAAATAATAACATATCATACATTTCAAAAAAAATAAAAAAAGAATTACCCCATACAATCTTAAAAAGTAACTTTTTTTTTGATTATTCTAAACAATATAATTCCTTTTCTTCTTTAATACTTTTTTCAAAATAAAAATAAATAAGAAAAAAATAGTGCCTATTTATTTCTAACCGCTTACTTTATTTAAACAGTAAAAAACTTCACTTGTAGAAGTGGCCTCACTTGTGTTTTATTACACCTCATTAAACTTTTATTTAATAGGACTCATTTACTAGGATTAATAGCCCAACTAGACTATTATAATATGTGAGATAAAAATAAAACACTCCACTCACCTCATAATTATTTATTACCTTTAAAAAAAAAAATTTGAACCTCTCATACAGTGACTTATTATTTGAGCCTTTGAGTCCAATGACCACCCTATAATTGGCACAAAGCATGTCCAATGTGGTTGATGATGTCAGGTGGGCCTAATCATTTTTACCCCTCCAAAGTCCAATGTTTCTTAAAACTATACAAATATTTATCCATCCATACATGCCTATTTATATTATTATAGATAATTTATATTTTTTTCTATTAAAAAACTATATAGTACAATTTAATTGGTCTAGATCTCTATTTTTATTTTTTTTAAATTTATGTTTTATCTTGATTGTTTCAAATTAGGCATATGCAGTGGGGGTGGGAAGAAAGGAAATATACCTTACTATTAACTCAAATTACACTTGAAAAAGCTTAAGCGACCCTATTTAATTGATTCAAATTCCTATTTTAATCTCTTTTGATTTTAAAATTAACATAATCTTATCTTTGATTTCTTTAAATTACTATCATTTTGAACTACATTTGAAAAAAATTGCCTAGTAGAATTTGATTGGTCAAAATTTCTATTTTAGTCCTTTTAAATTTTAAAATTAATATTTATATTATTACATTAAAAAAAAAAGTATTGACGCAACGGTAGAGTTGTCGCCATGTGTTCTGGAGGTCACGAATTAGAGACATGAAAACAGTCTCTTGCGAAGACAAGATAAGACTGCGTTCTATAGTCCCATCGCGGTCTACTCCTTTTTTCGGACCCTATATACGCAGGAATTTTGTGTACCGGACTGTTTTATTTTATTATTATTATATAAAATAAAATAATGTTAGTTCTTTAAACTCTAAGGTCCCAATTCAATATTTATAGAATTTATTATTTTCTTCAAGATTAAAAATTCAATATGTAATTAAGTGTTAAAAGAAGATTGGTCCAAATTTAAAATTAAAAGTTACTTAAATTTTAATTCTAATATCAAAGTTACTACTTCTAACATTTAAATTTGAAAATAGTTGCTTTTTCAAAGAAAACAAATAACGTACTCTCACTATAAGGAATTGCATCGAATTTTCTTTTATTTGACAATTTCTTGTATTTTCATTTTTTTTGAGTCAATTCTAATTTCCTTTGGCGATCAAAACTAGTGATTAAATTTAAAATTTAGTGTGTTGTATTTTAAGTAAAAATAATGAGAAAGTAAATGTGACCCAGATTTGTTTATGTTGAACTCATGCAAATGGGAAAGATTAGAAGAAGCTTAATTCACAAGAAAGTATAATAATTTTATTTTTATATTTTAAATAAGTTATATTTTTTTCACCTTTATTTATGATGAGATACTAATAATTTTAATGTTCTGTCATTTTTAAATACTAGAATATAATATTGTTCTAATGATATGTGTTAATCTTAAAATATTGAACATATATCACTTAACATGGTTTGAAACTGATTTTTCGATAGTAGTCAATAAATTAAATAATCGTATAATCACTTTAAGAAATTTCAAAATATTATTTATGCTTAATTAGGGAAAAAATTCTACCCTTTGCTATATGCATATAAATTATTTTTATGCTTCAAAAATTAATAAAACACATAAATTTGCAAAAACATTTAAGAGTGGAATGAAAACTAAACCGATGAATTATACATACAATGAAGACAAACTCAACACTAACTAAACTCATTATAAACTCAATAAACAAATAATTTTCCCTACTCTCTCTCTCTCTCTCTCCAAAAACCAAGCTCAAACCTTCCGCTTCTAAAAACTCAGTCAAATTGAAATTAGTATTCAGCTTGTATTTGGACTATTTTTTTTTACAACTTTTTTTATTTTTAATAAATTTTTTTAGTATTAGCCAAAATAAGTGCACTTTCTTGATTCATCTCGTTATGAGAAAATAGAAAATAAAGTTACTTGATCAAATCCTAAAAAGAAGTTTATATAAGACCAAAAAAACTTAATAGGCTTTTGATTTATTTTTTTTTTAGTTTTTTTTGTTCTTAGTGAACTTTTTTAAAATTTGGCCTTAACAGATATATTTTTTAGAATTCTATCATCACAAAGAACAAAAAAAGTATAAAATTTAAACCAAAATAAAAAAATAGTTTAGAAAAACAAAATTAAAAAAAACTCCAGAAAAAAAAAAGAAGCAACTAAGACTTTAAGTCCAAACATAAGCTCAACCTAGCCGAAATGAGTACCAAATCTTTCACTGCTGGAGCAGAAAGTTCTCTTACTAGGACTCCATATGAAATGACATTAATTTTCTTGGCTTCAAATACTTTACCATTAAAAATAAAATAATAATAAGAGAAAAAGTTCTATTAAGAATATAATAAAAGTTAAAGCCTTGCTATAAAGCACAGTGAATAGAACAAACATTAATTAATTCTTTATTTCATCTTTGTCAGTTATTCTTTTGTAATACATTTTTGCAGATTTGGGTTTCAGAGCTTTTTCTTGTGAGTTTATTTTTTGCACTGCGATTATTCATTGAGTTTCTTTTGCACTATGATTAATAAAAGACATTTTATTTGCTCATTCATTCTTAGAAGACTATAGGCCCTGCTTGGGATAATTGCTTATTTGTTGTTACTTATTTTTATCTTTGGTGAACTTTTTTCGTTATTTAGTCAAATTATTGTACTTTTGGACTCTTCTCATCGAGATGAATTAGAAAAATAAAATTTTTTTAATAAAAATATAAAAAATATTCATGAAAAATAAGGTAAAAATAAGTAAAAATAAGCCAAAAAACCAAATTTTATGTTGCGTTTTTTCATTTTTAGTGGACTTTTTTTATTTTTTGATCAAATGTTTTTATTTTTTTAGTACATCTTATTAAGACGATTCGAAAAAATAAAAAAAAATGTCAATAGATGAAAAAAGTTCAAAAAAACAAAAAAAACAAAGAAAATACAAAATTGTTGACAAGCCTATGAACCTCTTGCAATGACTTTCTAATTGAATGTTTTGACAAACTCTTTTTAATATGTTCGAAGGTGGGATGTTAGCAGTATTGTTGACATAT
>JAOTRH010195408.1:0-11459 GCA_034768845.1 Heliamphora exappendiculata
ATCATAATCCGCGTGTCGGGGGTTCGAGTCCCTCCTCCGGCACTAGTCCCAGAGCCAAATCCGGCTCGTCCATGACGCCCTAGGGCGTGAGATCGGTGGGTAACGCGCCGGTCCTCTACTGGCTCCTCCGGAGCGGCGGGCTCGTGACGAGCCAGGTGCCCTTACCTTCCCCCTCTTGTCCGATGATCACGGCCTGCCTCCCGAGAGTGGCGACGGTGTGTCCTTCCTCGACGTTGTCCCAGCCGTGAAGGTTGATGCGGATCTGGCCTCGATGGCCGAAGCGCGGGTCCTGCTTCCCGTCCGGTCGGAAGGCGATCGCGCCGATGTCCGAGCGCTTGTCGTGGTGGTACTGCGAGGACGCGGCAAGCACAAGGTCACCGCCCGGCAGCAACGTCATCCCACCGACGAAGGTCGAGCCGGAGGTCTTCCCCACCGCCCAGCCGCGGGTGCCGTAACTGCGGTCGCGACGCCCGTCGGGGAGCAGCCGTAGCGCGACCGCCCGGTAGTACCGGCTGCCGCCCCCGGGAAAATCGGTGCCTGCAAGCAGGATCTTGCCGCTCGGGAGAACGGTGAATTCGCTCAGCATTTCGGCTTCCGAGTGCCCGCCCCCGACACGGTTCTTGCCATACCCGGGGACTTCGATCGTGCCTCCCTTGCCGAAGGAGCGGTCGAGGGACCCACCCACAGTCAGCTTCCAGAGCCTGGCGCCGATGTCTTCGCCGATTCCCAGAATGCCTCCGTCGGGAGTCGCGGCGATGTCGTACACGCCGCTTTCGTTCAGGTTCGGCACGATCCGCACTCCGCCCTTTCCGAATGAGCGATCGAGGCTACCGTCCGCATGTAGACGGGCGAAAGCAGGGGCGGCATCGGAGCCGCGATTCTCGAAGTTCGTCTTGTTGCCGCCGACCAGGATGTCGCCGTCGGCGGCGAGGGCGACCGATTCGGCGCAGTCGTAGCGTCCACCGAAATCGATCAAGACGCTGCCGCCGGAGCCAAAGGAAGGGTCTGGCTTGCCGTCCGGCAAAAGGCGGGTGACCTTTCCGTCGCTGTTGTCCGGTTCCCCGGGCGCGTCTTCGCAGCCCGCGACGAGGATCTTCCCGCCCGGGGCGACCGTGACGCCGCCGAAGAAGATGTCGACGTGGCCGTCGTCTCCGAACGAGCGGTCGATCGTGCCATCCCGATCGATCCGGGTGATTTTTTCTTCCCGGTAGCCGCCAAGGAGGAGGAGCTGCGACTTGCCGTAGGCGATGACTCCCTCGGGGCTTCCGAGCCCGGCTCCGAGCTTCAGCTTCTCCGCCGTCGGCCCCGCCGCGGTCGCGGTCGCACCGACGAGCACCGCTACCGCGATCAGGCTCGTGAGGATCGCCCCCAGACACCTCGCTCCCCGCCTCATGATCACTTCAACCCACTCATCGTGGAAGAGTCTCGCTCTTGAGGTTGGACCGGTGCCTCGTCGAGGCGCCGGGGGTGCCCCCCGGGAGATGTGCGCTACGTTCGTGACGCTTGGGAACGCGAAAGCTCGGGAGGGCGCGGATGTCGGACACCACTTGCCATATGTCGATGTCGATGGACGGATTCGTCGCCGGGCCAAACCAGAGCATGGACGACCCGCTGGGAGAAGGGGGCAAAGAGGTCCATCTCTGGCACCTCGGCGACGAGCGGGCGAACGAGGCCGACGCGGCGGCGGTGGAGTGGTTGATGCGGCCGCGGGGCGCCTATGTGATGGGACGGAACATGTTCGGGCCGATCCGGGGCGAGTGGGACGAGGAGTGGGACGGGTGGTGGGGTCCGGAGCCGCCCTACCACGCGCCTGTTTTCGTGCTCACCCATTACGCGCGGGAGCCGATCGAGATGGAGGGCGGGACGAGCTTCCACTTCGTCACCGAGGGTTTCGATGCCGCCTACGCGCAGGCGCTCGAGGTGGCCGGCGACGGCGGGGTCGACATCGCGGGCGGGGCCTCGACGGTGCGACAGGCGCTGGAGGCCGGGGTCGTCGACGAACTAGCGCTCGACATCGCGCCGGTGCTGCTCGGGTCCGGGGAGCGGATCTTCGACGGGATCGAGAGCTTCGATTTCGAGCCGGTCGAGGTGCAGCACTCGCCGCTCGCCACGCACATCCGTTACCGCCGGCGGTAAGCGTCAGAGGGTGGTGAGCCCGACGCCGGTGAGGAGGATCGTCGCGACGAGCAGGCGCCGGTCCCGACACAGCGCGGCCAGCGGGATCAACCAGGCGACGTACCAGGGCACCAGGAACCCGGTGGTGAGCAGCAGGGCCACCGTGGCCCAGCCCGCTCCCGCGATCCAGTCGAGCCGCCCGATCCACACCTGGCGGACGAGCCACGCCAGGACGCCGAGGAACAGCAGTCCGAGGATCGTGTCGAGGGGCCTGATCAGCCCCTCCAGACCGACGGCGCCGGCGAGGAAGCCGGCGAAGCTGTGGACCCCGCCTTCGCTCTGGATGCCCTGGAGCGTCTGGAGGATCGCGATCGGCCCGGTGCCGAAGACGGCGAACGCCAGGCCGGCGATTGCCGCTGCCGCGAGAGCGATCCCGATCAGCAGTCCTCGGCCGAGCCGCGGGAACCCGTCCCTCCCCCGCGCCGCGAGGGCGAACGGCAGCAGGATCCCGGCCGTCAGCTTGATCGCCATCCCGCTCACCAGGAAGGCGCCGCTGGTGCGCTCCCGCCCCTGCAGGAACAGATAGAGGCCGGCGACCATCAGCGCCAGCATCAGCAGGTCGTTGTGACCGCCACCGACGCCGAAGAGGACGATCACCGGGTTGAGGCCGACGAGCACGGCCGCCCGGGTCGGACTGACACCGCGGAGCTTCGCGATCCGCCAGACGAGGTAGGTGACGGCGAGACTCGAGGCCGCGGCGACGGCCTTGTAGGCAAGGACGGTGGCGGCGATCCCGAGCGGCGCCAGGAGGTAGCTGAGCGCGGTGAAGAGAGGCCCGTAGACGCTCGGCGTCGCCGCCCATTGCGCGCCGATCAGCGGGTGAAGCGCGTCGAGCGGGAAGGAGCTCGGTCCATGCAGGTAGGGATTGGCCCCGAAGACGGTCCCGATCCGCGCATAGGCGGTGTAGCTGAAGACGTCGCTGGAGAAGAGCGGCGGCGCGAAGAGCGCGACCGCGTTGAAGCCGAGGATCGCCGCCACGACGACCCGCGGCGAGAGCCGCTCGGCCGCGTAGACCGCCACCGCGTAGGAGAAGAGCATCACCCCGAAGACGACGATCAAGGCGGCCAGGTCGAGCTCCGGGCCGATTCCGGCCAGCGGGCCGGTCAGCCATTCGGGCAGCGGCCGCAGGCTCGTCGGCTCGAGCAGTTCGCTCCGCGAGGCCGAGACGCAGATGAGGACCCCGGTGCCGATGAGGCCCGCGAGGGCGATCCGCGCGAGCGGGCGCCGCACCCAGGATACCTCCCCTTCCGGGCGAGGTACACCGGAAAGGGTCGGCGACGGGGACTGCACACCGTCACGGTAGGAACGACTGATTAACACCCGATGAGGGGCGCCGTGAGAGAACTCTTACATTCCCCCAAGGCGACGAAAGCGGCGTATCGTGGAACCCGTGAAAAGCTCGCGTGAGCCCGGCTTCCGGTGGCAGTGGCTCCTGGTCCTGCTGGTCTTGGCCTTCGGCCTTTTCGCGCTGCTGGAACCCGACGGCGCCGAAGTCTCCCGGTCGATCGTCACCCTCGCCGCGATGGTCGGCGTCGGCTGGTTCGTCTGGCACCTGATGACCTACGACTGACGCACGGCTGCCGGCGCGATCACCGGCATCTCGATCGTGTTTGAACCTTGTGGTCAATCGCATTAATGTCTGGCGATGAGATCCTTGCGCAGTTCCTCCGGACGCCTTGCCCTTCTGTCGGTCGCCGTCGGCGCGCTGGCCATCCTCGCTCTCGAGGTCGGCTCAGCGGGCGCCTCGCCCGCGATCGACCCGCCGATCGCCCCGCAGACTCCCTCCGAAGGAGCCGCGGTCGAAGCGAGTGCGGAAGCACTGAAGGTCACCTTCTCCTGCCCCCAGTTCGTCTACGAACTCGGGGAAGAAGAAGAAATCGAAGTCATCGCACCGCTGCCGCCTGAAGAAGAAGAAGGCGAAGAAGGCGAAGAAGGCGAAGAAGAAGTCACCCCTCCGCCGCCGATCATCGTGTTCGGACCGCCCACCCTCGGCGGCGCGGAAAACTACGGCGTCCACTTCTCCGCCAGTCCGAGCGTCGACGCCGCGACCGGCCAGCTCGGCACCGCCGGGTTCGGCGAAGCGGGCGAAGGGGAAGCGGAAGCGATCAAGGGCAGCAACGCCCAGTGCACGTCGGAACTCGAACTGCCGAGCAAGCCTTTCCCGGCGACCCTCTACGAAGGAACGATCTACTGGCAGCCCTACCGCGAATCGACCACCGTCGCGGACAAGGTCGAAGTCGGTCCGGTCCGCTCCTTCAAGGTCGTACCGCACGTGGAAGAACCCGAAGTGCTCTTCCGTGAACAGGTATTCGCCGGCTACCTGACCCGGGTCTACTTCGGCTACGAAGCCGAACTGGGTGGCTCGGTAGTCGAACTGCAGGAATGGGACGGCAGCGCCTGGACCAAAGTGGCCGAAGCACCGGGTAGCGACAAGGGCGAAAACTACTTCTACGTGAAGCCGAAATCGCCCGGCCGCCACACCTACCGCCCCGTGGTCAAGAGCGGCAGCATGGCCTCGCCGCTGGTCCTCGAAGAAATCTCGAAGGCCGTGCGCAAGCCCTCCAAGCAGCGCGTCACCAGCGCCGCCGACGACGGGGCCTACGTCGCGGCGAACGCCAAAGAACGCGAAGAATGGCCGATCGAAATGACGGTCAGCGGTGGCGGCACGGTGCTGAAGAACCTGAAGGTCGAAGCCGAAACGAAGTGCAAGGGCCCGACCAAGGCCCAGGACGTGAAGCTCGAAATCCCGGCGGTCCTGAAGCACGCGAAGATCGCGCCCGACGGGACGGTCTTCGGGGTCACCGAAACGAGCGGACCCGAAGTCTGGACGGTCACCCTCGTCGGCAGCCTCTTCCAGGGACGCTTCCAGGGAGAACTGACGACCTCGCGGACCAACTGCACGGGCTACCGCACGATCGACGCGATCCTGGCGAAGACGGTGAAGAAGTCGGCCGGGAGCTGACGAGGACGGAGTGACGCATTCGAGATCGCCCGGCGACTAGAGTCGCCGGGCGATGATCCCCGACCACGTCGACTCCTCCCAGGGCTTCTACTTCATCGGCGGTCTGATCGTGGCGATCGGCGTGATCGCCGGCGTCGCGGGCCTGCTGATCAAGTCGCGACTCGAGGAGCAGCAGCGCGACGAGCGCTACGTCCGCGAACGACGCGGCGAGGTGGTGCCGGAGGTCGAGTCCCCGCGCGTCGCGACGCTCCTCCAGTACGCGGGCGTGACGATCGTCGCGCTCGGCATCGTGGTCCTCGTGGCCGGCTGGACCGTGGCCCCGGGTCAGAGCTGAGTCGAGCCGGACGCCGCGGCGATGATCGCCTCGGCCACCGCGCCGGGCTCCTGGGCCATCGGCGCGTGCGCGCAGTCGGGCAGGAGCGTCAGCGACGTCCCGGGATGGAACCGGGCGAGCGCCTCGGCGTTGCCCTGGGGGACGACGGTGTCGACGCCGCCGTGGACCACCGCCGTCGGCACCGGTGGCTCGAGTACCGGCAAGGAGGTCGGGCGGTTGTGCCAGTCGACGATCGCCTGCTCCTGCATGAAGAGAACCTGCTCGGGAAGTACCGCGCGGGCCGCGGCGACCAGCTCGCCGAAGCGCTCGTCGGCTTCCTCGGCGAGGTCGGGCGGGAAGAGGAGCGAGAGGAGGCGCGTCGCCTGCTCACGCGGCGTCCCCGAGTGGTCGATCAGGACGTCGAAGACGCCCGGCGCGGCATCGACCGTGTCGGCGCCGCCGGGATGGGTCGAGATCAGCCCGAGCGCGGTGACCCGCCCCGGCGCCTCCCGTGCCAGGGACTGGGCGACGAACCCGCCCATCGACCAGCCGACCACCACGGCCCGCTCGACCTCCAACGCGTCGAGCAGGGCGATCGAGTCCGCCGTCATACCCGCCGCGCCCCCGACCGCTTCACCCTCGCCGAGGGTAGAGCGCCCGAGCCCGACGTTGTCGGGGGTGATCACCCGGAAATGAGCGGCGAGGCCGCCGAGGAACACCGGGTCCCAGTCGACCCCGGTCGCCGCGTAGCCGTTCAGCAGCAGGAGGGGCTGCCCGTCGCCGACCGCGGTCCAGGCGATCGTCCGCCCCGGCCGGACCTCGACGACACCCTCCCCCGCACCGGCCACCGCGCTCACGGCTCCACCTCGACCATCACCGTGACCGGCCCGTCGTTGATCAGCGCGACCCCCATGCAGGCGCCGAACACACCCTTCTTCGCGTTCGTCCGCTCGCAGAAGCGGTCGTAGAGCGGCTCCGCCTGCTCGGGCCGCGCCGCCTTGATGTAGCTCGGACGCGTCCCCTTGCGCGTGTCGCCGTACAGGGTGAACTGGCTGACGCAGAGGATCTCCCGCTCGGGCCCGAGCGGCTCGTTCATCTTCCCCTCGGCGTCGTCGAAGATCCGCAGCGCCAGCACCTTCTCCGCCAGTCGGTCGCACTCCGCCTCGGTGTCGCCCACCTTCACCCCGAGCAGCACCACCATCCCCGCCTTGATCTGCGCCACGCGCGTCCCCTCGACGTCGACCGCCGCCTGGCTGCATCGTTGGACGAGTGCCCGCATCGCGGGCAGTCTACGGCTGGTCCGTCAGGTGGCGGCGTTGAAGAACGAGAGCGCCCGGTCGGCGACCAGGTCCGGGGCCTCGTCGGCGATGAAGTGGCCGCAGCCCTCGACCAGTTCGACCCGCATGTCATCGGCGTGGCGCTGCCAGCCGGCCAGCATCTTCGGCAGCAGGGCGGTGTCGGCAGTGCCGTGGAGGTGCAGGGTCGGCACGGTGAGCCGCTCGCGGACGTAACGGCCGCGCATCATCTCGGGCTGCTCGCGCACGAGGAAGGTCCGGTACATCTGCACACAGGCGCGGGCTCGATCGGGTTCGGCGAGGTTGTCGCTGAAGATGTGGAGCGTCTCCGAGTCCCAGTTGTCGCGGACGGCGGACGCTCCCACCAGCACCTTCGGCACCAGCTGCCCGCTGGTGTGGAGGCGGTATCCGAGGAACGGCGAGGCGACCAGCGGCTGGTAGGCGAAGCGCCAGATCTCCGGGAAGACGACCCGCTGGTCGATCCACGGGGTGAGGATGTTGAGGGCGAGATAGCGCTCGATCCGCTCCGGCGCCCGCAGGCAGAGCAGGTAACCGATCCAACCACCCCAGTCGTGGCCGACCAGCTTGACCCGGTCGATCCCGAGCTCATCGAGCACCGCCAGCACGTCGCCGGCCAGGTTCTCCTTCTCGTAGCCGTCCGGCGGCGCGTCCGACCAGCCGAAGCCGCGCAGGTCCATCGCGATCGCCCGGTGCCCGGCCCCGGCCAGTGCCGGCAGCAGGAACCGCCACTCGTACCAGTGCTGCGGCCAACCGTGCAGGCAGAGGACGACATCGTCGCCCTCCCCCGCTTCGGCCAGGTGGAAGCGCAGCCCGCGCGCCTCCACGTAGCGATGGCGGACGCCGTCGAGGAGCGGCGGCTCCGCCATCGCGCGAATCCTCCCGGGGCCGGCGCTAGCCGACCGTCGCCGCGGTGCGGCGGAAGTCCTCGAGCTGCTCGCTCATCGACTCGAGGTTGCAGGCCACCATTTCCGGCCACGCCTTGTCCGGGTGGTCCTGGATCGTCTTCAGCCCGTTGCCGCTGATGATCGCGACGACCGTCTCCTCCGGCCCGATCTTGCCGTGCGCGGCGAGCTGGCCGAGCGAGGCGATCGTGGTGCCGCCGGCGGGCTCGGTGAGGATGCCCTCGGTGGCGCCGAGCAGGTCGATCGCCTCGAACACCTCGATGTCGGTCACCGTCCCGGCCGAGCCGCCGCGGCTGCGGACCGCGTCGATCACCAGCGGACCGTCGCCGGGGGCGCCGATCGCGAGCGAGTGGACTGCCGTGTCCGGGGACTGCGGCTCGAGGTCGCCGCCCTCCAGGATCGCCGTGGCGATCGGGTTGCAGCCGCTCGCCTGGGCGATGTTGATCTTGGTGCCTGCGGTCTCGGCCAGGCCGACGGTCTCGAGCTCCTTCAGCCCCTTGTGGACGCGCGAGGAGAGCGTTCCGCCGGCGGCCGGGATGACGAAGTGGTCGGGCGATTTCCAGCCCATTTCCTCGACCACCTCGAAGGCCATCGTCTTCGCCCCCTCGGCGTAGAACGGGCGCAGCGTGATGTTGGCGAACTCGATCCCGCTCGCCAGCGAGAGCTCGCGACAGGCACGGTTCGCCTGGTCGTAGTTGCCGTCGAGCTGGCAGACCTGGGCGCCGAGGGCGCGACACGCCATCGCCTTCCCCTTCTCCATGTTGCCCGGGTAGAAGACGTAGGCCTGGGCCCCCGCCTTCGCCGCCAGCGCCGCGACCGCGGAGCCGACGTTTCCGGTGGAGACGCAGCCGACCTCGTCCTTGCCGAGCTCCAGCAGGCGGGCGATCGCCATGCCCACGACCCGGTCCTTGTAGGAGAGCGACGGACGGTTGGTCGAGTCGTCCTTCAGGTAGAGGTTCTTCAGCCCGAGCTCGGCGCCGAGCCGGTCAGCCTTGATCAGCGGCGTCATGCCCGCGAACTGGGCCACCCGCGCCTGGGCGTCGGCCGCTGTGATCGGCAGCAGCTCCTCGAAGCGCCAGACGTTCCACGGCCGATCGGTCAGGCCGTGCTCGGCGATGACCTCCTTGGCGCGGTCGTAGTCGTAGTCGATGTCGAGGCCCTCGCCGCAGGCCGGGCACTTGAAGGCCTGGTCCATCAACGGGGTGCGGTAGCCACAGTCACGACAGACGAGTTCGGTCGCGCAGGACCTGGTTCGCCGGCCGACAGGCCCCTCCAGATGCTGCGTCGCGTTGCTCATCTACTTCCTCCTTGGCTACCGCCGAAGCGGCTTGTTTCGATGCGGTCCCTATCGGCACCGCGAGTATCTGTCCTAAGTGTGCAGCACGGGGGTCGCATCGGTCAACGCGTTTCACGTAAATATTCCGATAACCCCCTCCTACGTCGGCTTATCAAGGTACCGAAACCGTCGGGTCACTCATAGGGGAGCGGGGTTTTGTCTGTGGAACGGTTGTCTGCGCTCCGCGAACATGGCCGCGTGACCCCGCAGGAGCGCTTCGCCCACAACCTGCGCCGCCGGCGCCTCGCGGTGGGCATCTCCCAGGAGGAACTCGGCGAGCGAACCGAGCTGCACCGGACCGAGATCTCGCTCCTCGAGCGAGCCGGTCGCGAACCCCGCTTCGCCACCTTGCTGAAGCTCTGCGACGCCCTCTCCACCACCCCCAACGCCCTCTGCGAGGGCGCGGCCTGGGACCACAAGGCCAAGCGGTTCACGGCCGAGCAGCCGAAGGACGACTGAGCGCCCGACGCCGCAAGCGCGCACTTCTCGTCACGGGGGCCCCGGTCCCGTGACGAGAAGAGAAGTGAGGCGGGGCGGCGCCGACTGCGCATCGGCACCGATCGGGATCGGGTCGTGACGAACGCGACCCCTTGTCTCAGTACCAGGTCCTCCTTTGCCACCCCAAGGCGGTTGCCCTGCCTGAGTCGATCCCCGCCTCATCTGTCGGTTGATCCGCCGACAGGGTGACATTCATAACAGACGCTGTTCGTCCAATCAAGGCCACCTGAACATAAAGATCGCCTTTCCCTTTAGGTACGGAAAAAGCGCCTTTCGGGGTCCCCTCAGGGTTCTAGGAAGCGGCGCCCGCGAGGGCGTCGTCGATGGCCACCGGGATCGCCGTGGCGTCGGGCCACTCCCCCGGCAGATCGTCGGAGGTGAAGCGTCCCGAGTTGATCAGGATCTGCTCGGCGGCGTGCGGGGCAAACGGTTGCAGCGCCCGGGCCAGCAGCAGGATCGCGGCGACCAGGGCCTCCGCGTCGACGCGGTCGAGCTGGCCGCGCTTCTTGAGCTGCTTCTCGAACTGCTGGATGCGCTCGAAGAGGCGGGTCAGGTTGCGGATCGACTTGTGCATCTGCAGCTCGGCGGTGTCCTCGGCGACCCGCGCCAATCCGTTCTCGCACCAACTGCGCAGCTTCTCCCGCTGCTTCTCCGACTCCGCCGCCTTCTCCGGATCGTGCTTGGCACCGTCCAGCTCGACGAAGCGATCATGGGCGTAGGTCCAGAAGCTGCGCAGGAATTTGTTGGCGAAGCGCACCGCCGCGTCGGACCAGTTGAGCGTCTTCGCCGGGGACGCCGCCCAGAGCACCGCGACCCGCACCGTGTCGGCGCCGAACTGGCTCACCAGCTCGTCCGGGTCGACGACGTTGCCGAGGTGCTTCGACATCTTGCGGCCATCGGCGATCACCATCTCGTGGAAGAGGACGCCCGCGAACGGCTCGCCGTCGACCAGGTAGTCGAGCTCGCCATGGTCGCGGAGCGCCTTGGTGACGATCCGCTGGTCGAAGACGAAGTTCCCCGAGTCCCCGCCCGCCACCTGGCGCTCGGCGGGCAGCCACTTGCGGCTCTCCGGGTGGGTGAACATCTGGGTGGCGCGGTCCTCCGGCGGCACCGTCGCCGGGATCCAGAGGAAGAGCGCGTCGAAGTGGCAGTCGAGCGTGTCGGTCTCGCGCTTGGCCGGCTTGCCGCATTTCGGGCACACGGTGTCGACGAAGTCGGGGCGCTCCGCCAGGGGATTCCCTTCACCCGTCGCGACCAGATCGCGCGGGAGGACCACCGGCAGGTCGGCCTCGGGGACCGGCACCGGCCCGTGGTCGGGGCAGTGGATCATCGGGATCGGCGTCCCCCAGGAGCGCTGGCGGGAGATCGAGAAGTCGTTGGCGCGATAGCGCTTCGCCTCCCGCGCCCCCTCGACCGGCGCGTTCGCGGACTCGCCGTCGGGGAGCGCCTCCCCCACCTCGATCCGCCCGGGGAACCGCTCGGCGACGTCGCAGTCGGCCTCGTCCACGGCCGGGATGCCGAGCGCCGCGGTCGGCCCGAAGCGGGCGTCCACCAAGGGTGAGATCAGGACCGGAAGCTCGCTCGCGGCGGGGCCGGGGATCGTGAGGCCGGTGTCGATGGTCGGCACCTCTTTGGCATCGCGGGCGCTGCGCTCCCAGCCGCCGGAGCGGAGCTGGTCGAGCTCCTCGCGGACGCGGTCCTCGCCGATCCAGGCCTCGATCTCGGGGTGCCGCGGAGAGAGCAGCACGTAGGTCGCGAGACCGGCGGCGTCGGCGTGCGGGGTGAAGACGGTGAGCGGCCCGGTCGGCCCCTCGAGGTCCAGCTCGACCCCGTCGGAGCGGCCGAGGATGAAGCGCTGGGTGGCGAGCGCCAGCTCGTCCCACGGCTGCGCCTCGAGCTTCGCCATGTTGGCGTCGTTCTCCTCGAGGTAGGGCGTGATCTTCAGGAACCAGGTCGG